>JABJVR010000065.1:263496-274411 GCA_025773905.1 Chitala chitala
ACTGACCCCCCCTCAGCTTTGGTGCCCAGAACTCACCCCCTCAGATCTGTGGACTCCAGAACTGAGCCCCCCAGAGCTTTGGACACCCTCTCGGTCTAAACATCACCTCACTTTATGCTTGAATTTCAGTTCTCCATGCATTGTTCACAAATGGATCACTTCGAGAAGACTTAATAGGCGGAGCGCACTGCAAAGACATGCTAAATATATCACCAAAGATAACGTCATTTGGCATTAAGACGGAGAACACCATGCGGGCCATTATGCATTAATGCTTTGTAGTCGTTTTGTGTATTTAACACACTAAGTGAAAACGGTTTAGCTTATGACACACATTAGAGGCACATACCTCTGTCTCCTTCTAAGTGCACAAAACAAACGCAGAACCGCAGGCAGTGCATGATCCGCATCGTTAGACGACGCAAACGCACTCTGATTTGGACTTGGTGCAAGAGCGTTTAACCTCTGTCGGATCGAGAGGACACGCGGAGGGTGTCTCAGCAGCGCTCTGATTGGTGGAGACATAGATGATGTAATGCGTACCAATACTTTTGTCCCCTTCAGAATCTGAGTCGATGATGTCACCGTTTGTATGTATCAATAGTGTCGCAGAGTAGAGCAGGTCTGCCACCTGGTGGGGGACTGAGGTATTGATCTGTAGGGGGGTATCGGGACATGCGCCACGACAATGCATGTCGACCCGCGGTTACCAACGCACCCCTCTCTGTCTCCCACAGCCTGGCCCCGGTACCGCGTGTTGCGCAGGGTGGAACTAGGCCAGTACAACCTGGAGATCTCGGCGGCCGAACTGTCTGATGACTCGCTGTACGAATGCCAGGCCACGGAAGCGGCCCTGCGCTCCCGCCGAGCGAAGCTCACCGTCCTCAGTAGGTGTCCCTCTGCCTGCCCACCCAACAGCGTCCCCAGACACATCATCGCAAACATCAGCAGTGTCTGAAAAGCGCAGATGCGCTTCGTACATTTTACCAGGCTCTGCAAATAAATGTAAAATTCAGTGTTTCTCTGCGCTTTTTTAAGGCTATGACTTGTTAATTGTGTTTGGTAGCAACCCAAAGGGACTTCTTGTCAAAGAGAGAATTGTGGATGTGCGTGCGCGTGTGCGTGCGCACAAGTATGTGTGCATGGGCAAGTGTATGTTTCTGATTAGGTCCGTGTGTGTATTGCATCGTGCTGTGACTCACTGGTCTTCCCCCCTCCCGAACACAGTCCCACCAGATGATCCGGTAATAGAGGGTGGGCCACAGATCCTACTCACGGCGGGCGTGCCCTACAACCTGAGCTGCATATCCAGGGGGGCCAAACCCCCTGCCCTCATCGAGTGGCAGAAAGATGGCGTGCCAGTACATGGAGGAATCAGTGTCACTGTAAGTGTCACACACACACACACACACACACACACACACACACACTCACACAAATTACATCCAACTCATCATCAATCCCATCAAACAGTTTTACACACATCTGAGCAGTAAGCGTTGTCAAAGCAACCCTCAAGTAAAAATTTTTATTTGTAAAAACAGCATATTAAATACCTGTGTTCAGTAAGTCGGTACTGATCCTCTAAATCGAATGTTAAGTGGGGTTAACCGGTCTTCCTGTCTGGATGACATATTCCATTAAAGTTAATTACTGAACGTTACTTGTGTGTCTTTGAAAGCTGCTATCAGCTGCTCCCTTGCGGAGCTGGGAAGCGTTCCCAGGGGGTACAGATGTGTTTAGGATGTTTATTTGTGCGAAGGCCCAGTTTCGGGCTGTACCTGCACGCTGCTCCGTTCTGTCCTGCACGACTTCACCCCATCCACGGTGTCACTCAAGGTGCACGTTATGCTAATTACACCTGTTCACACCTGCCACTCGTGGTTCATGCTTCGTTTTAACAGAACAGTCTTGCGTAAGACGTCAAAAATTTTTTTTAGGAATTTCTGCTGTCACTGAATGAAGAGTTATTGGTTTTTAACTTTAACTGCTGTTTGAATGATTAAAAGCTTTTGTTCTTTTATACGTTTTTCTTGGTTGGAGTGTTGCGTTCCAAAGAACTTTGTTTGGGTTGGAGAACCTTTGAAATGTTCCTGGAGGTTCTCATCACAAAATTCTGAAGGTTCTCGTCAATTCTGATGCCTGTGCGGTAACACCACTTTGAGCTGCAACCAGAAGTAAAATCGGAAACAGCTTTTTGAAAATCGGCATCAGTAAAAACACGAGCGTTATTGTTTAGCTGAATGAACACCAGTTTACACCGCTGTTAATTTTTGAGCGATGATGCTTTCTGTGTTCTATGTGACTTCTCATGCTTTATATGGTGATGTGTGTTGGGTTTATCCTGTAGTACTGGTATTGATGTATATATAATTTATCCTGTTTGTCGAGTAGGTGCTGTCTTTCTCTCATATAGCCTGTCTCTTTGCCATACAGCCTGTCTGTCTCCTGTATAGCCTGTCTCTTTGCCATACAGCCTGTCTGTCTCCCGTATAGCCTGTCTATTTGTCATACGTCCTGTCTGTCTGTTGTACAGCCTGTGTGTCTACTGTATAGCCTGTCTCTTTGCCATACAGCCTGTCTGTCTCCCGTGTAGCCTGTCTATTTGTCATACGTCCTGTCTGTCTGTTGTACAGCCTGTGTGTCTACCGTATAGCCTGTCTCTTTGCCATACAGCCTGCCTCTCTGTCATTCTCAGGAAGTGCTTCATGACAGGAAGCGGGTGAACACACGCAGTTTCCTGTCTGTGCTGCCCGTAGACACAGATACGGGCCGCAATTTCACATGCGTGGCCAGCAACCTGGCAGTACCCGATGGCAAGCGCACCACAGTGTCACTCAACGTGCACCGTAAGTGTGTGTTGGTGTGTTTCACTTTTTACTGGTCTTGTTAAGCGGTAACATGCAGGTGTTCAAAAAAAAAATATCCCCCCCTCTTTGCCTCAGACCCTCCTACTGTAACCCTCTCCATCGAGCCACGCTCTGTTCTGGATGGAGAGAGGGTCACCTTTACCTGCCAGGCCACAGCGAACCCGCCCATCATGGGCTACAGGTCAGTGTTAAGGCGAATTCTGCAGCTTTTCAAGCAAGCGTGCATAATTCTGCACGCACACACATGCGTGTTTGTGCACGTTCTGTCTCAGGTGGGCAAAAGGCGGAGTTCTGCTGGAGGGGGCGAGAGAAAGCACGTACGTCACAATAGCGGACCCATCCTTCTTCACCGAGCCCGTGTCCTGCCAGGTGTTCAACGCCGTGGGCAGCACTAACGTCAGCATCCTGGTGGACGTGCACTGTGAGTGTGTTCAGGCTTCCTGTCACCGCGATCCAAAGCTGACTGACTGTGACAGTCAGCAGCCTGGAGCTGTCAGGGACAGCAGTGTGACCTCACTAGATACATACAGCCTGTGTCCCTTTCTGTCCATCCACTTTACCTGTCATTCCTGTCTCCCTTCTCTGTTTTTCTGCAGTCGGTCCAGTCCTGGTCGTGGAGCCCCGCCCCGTGACTGTGGACATAGACTCCGACGTCACTCTGAACTGCAAGTGGGCGGGGAATCCTCCACTCACCCTCACCTGGACTAAAAAGGGGTCCAACATGGTCAGTGTCTTCACAGTTACCTGTCCTCTTAGTTGCCTGTCCTGGGCATGTCTGTACCTTACCTGTGCCACGTCCCTGTCCTGCATAGGTCCTCAGCAACAACAACCAGCTGTTCCTGAAGTCCGTGAGCCAGGCGGACGCGGGTCAGTACGTGTGCAAGGCTATCGTCCCCCGGATCGGCGTGGGCGAGACCGAGGTCACTCTGACCGTCAACGGTGCGTACCCGGTGCAGTCTGACGGGCTGTGACACAGTCAGCCCTTTGTAAAGGGCATGTTTAAAAAAAAAAAAAAAAAAAAAACGCTGTCACACGCATTCTGGACCGCTGCGTCGACAAACAGCTGTCATAACTGATAAAGTTTTCACAGGAATGAGCTGTTTTGCACTGAAGCGGCAGGTGCGATCGCTGCACCGGAGCACTTGATGTCTCGGGTGTATCACCTCCAACGCCAGTACAAACAGAGAACGCGCAGCCGAGGCAGTTGGCTGTAAACCGCAAAGGATTCTGGGTACATCTGATAGGCTGCATAGGGAAATTCTTAAACGTCTGCACTACATCTCAGCAGCCAAAAGGCACAAGAGTGCAATAAACTCACTAGAGGCGTGCAGCGACCCTGCGATTCCTTCATATTTATCCCAGGAAAAAGCAAATGTTACCATGGTAACGATCGTTACAGCAGTAACACATTTTCCCCTCTTTCTTTAGGTCCTCCCATCATCTCCAGTGAACCTGTCCAGTATGCAGTGAGGGGAGAGAGAGGCGAGATCAAGTGTTACATTGCCAGCACCCCCCCACCCGACAAGATAGTGAGTGTGGCCTCCCCCTTCCAGTCAGGCGCTATCTCGCCTCCTCTCAGTCTGTCTGCACTCGCCTCCTGCTCTTCCCCTACTTTATCTCCCTGTACCCGCCTCTCCATCTCACTATCTCCGCACGTCTAGCTCTCCCTACACCTTTACTACTAAGCCATTCCCTCCTTGCTCCCGCACTCTTTCTCTCACGCGCCTACATTTTGCCCTCCCGGTCTCCTCCTCTGCTTTCCCTCCTTACGTCGGGCTGATGTTGCTTTCTCCGCCACCCCAAGTCCGACTTTCCTGGCTAATTAGCCAAATTGAATTTCCCACGTGTCACTTCGGCGCCATGAGTGCGGAACATCTCTGAACGGCTGTCGTCAGCGCAGGCCTGCCTGTAAACAGGACTGTGGCGTTTCCCACACCTGCAGCTGGAGTTATGTCTGTTACATGCCTGTGTCAAACGCAGTGGGGAAGTCAGGGGTGCGGCCAAGGTGGCACCGACTCCGCCAAAATCTGATTGGCCACCTTAGGTGCCACACCAAATTTTTTCAACATAATTGGATGATTTTAAGTATGTCCACCTCCCCCAGACAACTTCAGACACCCTATTTATTTGAGTAGTAAAATGTACATTATGGGATATAAATTACAACCAGTTCAAACAGGGAGATACTGAGAAGCTTGCACCTGTACCAGTGGCTTGGACATTTTATGAATCACAACTGAGGTTTCTTTTGAACTGGGATACTGGAATTTAGAAGCCACATTTCTAATGATTTTATTACGGTCTGGATTCAGAGCTAGAGACTGATTCTGTCCAATCAGTAGACTAATGGTTACAGTGCTGGACCTGAGTCTAAAAAGACCCGGTTCAGATGGCAGGTAGACCCCAGTACTAAGCCTGCATAAAACCTATGAGGACCAGTGTACGTCGCCTGTTGACTGCAAGCGTTATTTTACAAGCTTCTGACATAAACATTTATTGCACCATCTTAATTTTGCAGCTTACTGTTGTTTTCACAGTGAATGATGTTGCGTTACGGTTCTCCCGTGATTTACAGAACGCCTCACGTGTCGTTCAGACCATATTACCCCCGTTGCAGCAGAAATACATTTTCATGATTCACCACCGAGTTCCCATCTGCACAAAAGCTTAAAAAGATAATTAAAAACCGAGGCAGCGCTAATGAGGCTTTGTCAGACCGGTCTGACGGATTCCCCACTTTCTTCTAAAAACCAAACTGAAAACAGCTTGGCTGGATACACAATGCGAGAGAAGATAATATCGCAGTAGTGTATTGAAAGACACTTTTTCTTGCCCCTCAAACATCACCGCAAATCAGAAATGGAGATCTCTGTATTTCTGATTGATACACGGGATATTTTTGAGGTCTTTTGATAGAAATGCTCTGTGACTATAATCCTTTACGACATTATAGGTTCATCTTGACACACTTCCAGAGGTCGAGTAATCATGTACGCATGTTTTCTAGAGATCAAGGGGCCACGGTCTTTTCCTTATTCTGTTTTTTTTCTGTTGTCTTTCGTTTTTATTTTTCAGGCTCAAAGGTACATTGCCTCGACATGTCAGTCTGCATGTTTAATGCATTTTGTGTTTTTGTAACTGACGGTACGACTTCGCTAGAGGGTTTTAAGTACAGGAAGCTGTCAGACAAATCTGTCTGTCGTACACCTGTTTAAAAAAGGTGTTCGCGTGTGTGAGAGAGTGTGTGTGTGTGTGTGTGTGTGTGTGTGTGTGTGTGCCAGCGAGAAGCAGAGGAAAAGAAATACAAATATTAGAAAGGACATGCAAAGAGACACGAGTAAGGGAATAGATTATAGTAACACAGGAAATGATGCATTTTGTGTACGATACATGTGTATGTTTGTAAATTCTCTGTAGTGTGTGTGTGTGTTTGGAATTCATTCGTCTGTGAATAAACAGGAGGAGAGGAGATGGTTGTGAATCTGTGGGAAGCTCGGTTTAAGGTCTTGCAGCTCTGCTTACATTATTATTGGTTAGATTAGTCATTGGGGGTGAGTGGCGTGTTGCTTTGCGTCACCAAGCGTACGTCCTGGCTGCGTGTGTGTTTGCGTAATTACCGTGTGCTCCGTCTGTGCTTGTGCGTCCCCCCTCGTGTGCTCCAGGTCTGGGCGTGGAAGGAGAACGTGTGGGAGAAGGAGAAGGGCACCCTGTTAGAAAGGTACACAGTGGAGCAGAGCAAGCCCCACCCACAGGGTGGTGCCGTCCTTTCCACCCTCACCATCAACAACGTCATGGAGTCTGACTTCCATTCGCCATACAACTGCACCGCCTGGAACTCCTTCGGCCCCGGGACCATGATCATTACGCTGGAGGAGTCAGGTCTTCCTCCGTGTTCGAGTGGGGGGGGGGGCTTTCTTAAAACATAATAAACACCCACAGCTACAGAGGTTTGACCCGTATGATGCCAGATATTAGCTGTCTATCTACAATGCATGCAGGTGGAGCGGGCAGACATTGTGCTGACAGCTCCTCTCTCTCTACCCCTCAGAGTTCGTTCCGGTGGGCATCATTGCAGGCAGCACTGTGGGATCGTCCATCCTCCTCCTCATCTGCCTGCTGGCGCTCGCCTTCTTCCTGTACCGGCAGCGGAAAGGCAGTACGTGCCACACGCCCCTCCATGCCATAATGTTTAATTGACGGTCTGAAAATATGTTTACACACAAGAGTGTAGCCAAATGAGCCATGTCACGGTATGAAGCATGCGACGTTATTTCACTGTATCGTAAACCGGCTGGTTTTAGAAGTTGTTACTGTGAGCGCACTAATTAAAATTTTGATTTTTGGAAACTGCATTTTGTCAGGCCGGCGGGGAGTGACGCTGGGAAAACCGGACATTAAGGTCGAGACGGTCAACAAGGAAACACACAGCCTGGAGGATGATGCGTCATCTGTCTCCACGGCGACACGCATGGTCAAGGCCATGTACTCCGTGAGTGTCTGCAGCAGCTGGGAGTGGGCGTTATGCACGCGGGCAAAGGCTGTCCTGTCTGCTTACCTGTCACACATCTGTAGAGGATCCACCCACCTGTCATGACCGTTTCTAAAACTATTAACTGAACACGTCAATTTGCTGACCTCTGACTTTGATTCTAATGTGCACCTTCACCAAGTTTTTAAGCGCTTTCAGTAAATAACCCTTTCTTTGTCTGTACTAAACAACAGCTGATGTCAATTGATCTCTGTCTGTTTTCCTCTTTCCTCCTTCTCTCCACCTTCCCCCCTTTCCGTGCCTGTGTGCGTGCGTGCGCGTGCGTGTGTGTGCGTGTGCGTTTTTGTCGTTTGATGGTTTAGTTTTTGCCCTCTGTCTCCCTCTCTCCCTCCACTCAGCCCTTCAAAGATGACATTGACCTGAAGCAGGACCTTCGCAGCGACACGCTCGACACACGTGAGGAATATGAGCTCAAGGTTTGTCCCGACCCTGCTCTGACCTCACACCGACCGTGCGGTGACTTTTTGATGACCTTGCACACAGTCATTGCGCCGCATGGCTGTTACTCACTTGCCAGTATCTTAGGTGTCCACTCCAGTTTGTTTCTCAGATCTGACTGATTCACTCCGCACTATCTTGTACTCCAAATACCCTTCCTCACAAAAGCAAGCTTGAAAGAATGACTTTGTAATGTCTTTGTAAGCACGTGCACTTTTTTTGCTTTTGAATGTAATGTCAGATGGTGTAACAAAACTGACAGGCAGAGGTGAGGTCCAAATGCAGAGAGGGAGGTTTATTCAAAGCAAAACAAAGTACAAAGGGGTTAGAAGGCAAGGGACTAACATAGAGCTTCTACATTCAATAAACCGCAAGGCTACAGACTTCAAGACTACTATAACCGGGAACGGATAAGCACACGAAGGGAACTTAAATAGAAGCCAGGAAAATGAGACACACATAGTGGGCACTAATTACATAATTACAATGACTCAGCGACCTGAAACCCAACAAAGGGCGACACCTAGAGGACATGATGAGTAATTACAGGGCAGGGCATGGCAGATAGTTGTTTATTTTTCTTTCATATTTCATAATAGAATGGTGAACAAAAAAATAATATATATTGAGACATTTTCTGTTTTATTTTTTTTTGACAGTTGTATTAAACTCATACACTACACTCATAGGCCTTAAATACAGATGGTTCCATACATAATTCGCCTTTAATAAAAATGTAACATAACATAATGACTATGGAACGAAAGTTAAAAACAAGCCTTTGTATGCTGGATAGTGATTACTGTGGCCACAAATTGTCCTCATGGTTACTAATTAACCATATCTGTACTAATTTGTGCTATACATAGATACACTCAGGAGGTCGGTACAGTCCATCACATGTTTAGACAGATATGCCTTACAGATAGATCAAATGCTTAACGAAAAATTATTGTCATTCTTATTTGAGCACAAACTTGAGCATGTTTTACAATTTACTCACTGAGGGTCTTTGTGCACCCAGGACCCAACTAACGGCTACTACAACGTGCGGGCGACAGCGCACGAGGACGCGCGGCCCGCCTCGCGCTCCATGATGTACTCGGAGTACCGGCCCGCCAACCCCACAGGCGCGACCGCCACGGGGACGGCCAGCGGAGCCGTGGCAGGGTCCAGCGCAGCCGGCGCCACGGCAGGAGCCGTGGGGGGAACCCCTGGGAGCCGCACGGCATGTTATGATCCGCGACCGCCGTCCCGTTTGTCCCACACGAGTTACGCCCAGTTCAACACGTTCTCACGACCAGGCCAGTCCCAGCAGCCGCCACCGAATTCCGCCGGATCGGCGGGCGAGTTTTCCGGAGACTGCAGCCTGCTCGACTCCACCACGGCGCAGCTTGCCTACGACAACTACGGCTACCCCTCCCAATACTCCTACCGTTTGGGCTTCGCGCCACCCCTGGAGGGCGGACCCGCTTATGAGATGTATGGGACGGCGCCAACGGTGGGGCCTGGGGCAGGGGCGGGGCCAGAGGCCGCTCTGAGCAAATATGGCACGTCCGGGCGTTTCTCATACTCCTCCCAGCCCTCCGAGTACTCGCACAGACACACGCAGAGAATGCAGACCCACGTGTGACATGCGCACACACCACACTGATGCACACACCACACTGATATACACACACACACATACACACATTCGTTACCTGCATGCATTGACTCAGCCGTTGAAGCTGAGAGCGAAAGCCACAATCAAGCATAACAACAGAGGGAGGAGCCTAAGGAAAGAGGGGTGTGACAGAGTGAGCTGGAGGAAAACAGCGAGGGGGTTGATGGGCAGGCCACCCCTCCGTCCCACCTCCCTCTCTTCTTCCCTGGCCTCGCCCCCTCTCCCCATGACTCTCCTCCCTCTGTAAACAAGGGCCACAGAGAGTCACGCTTGGCTAGTGTGAGCTGTTTTACACAAGACTGAAGCATTTCCTGTTATCATCCTACCTGAATGAACTGAAAACAGCCAGTGTCATGACTGAGCTGACACCACACCATTATGGTGGGGGTTTGGGGGGGAACAGTCGCACGGATTGAGGAAGTAGCGTGGTTCATGTGGCACCGTTTTTTGCGTGTGACGTGTTACGGCCCGGAGTGGAGGGCTGCTCCCAAGATGCAACGCGTGTAACGTCATGCTAGGAGATTAGTACGATGTATAGAAAATGACTTTGTACGCTTACAGTAGTATCCGGGGGCTGTTGTACAGTTATATCGGTGTGTTCCCCACAAATCAGCCATTTCTACACTCTGATTTTTACCATAGTTTGTCATGGTAAGAGGGGGACACTGTATGCATTTAATAATTTGCCAAAATTTGTACAGATCCTTCTCGAGTATTTGTCTCTCACTTGCACAGTAGAATAGAACTTTGTTTTTTTATCATGTTTATATCTACACAGAAAAAATACATTTAGAAGCATTTTTACGATATTTTTATAAGGATTTGTGGACCAAAGGTTCAAAGATGTGAGTTTTGTGTCCTTATCGGTGTGATATTCACCAGAGGTTTTGTGTAAAAGCGGCCTGCCTGATGTCGGACGGAGCAGAAGGATGCAGAACGTGGCTAAATGCGGTGGACGCTGCGGCGTGCGCAGCGGCGTCTGGGCGGTCTATTCCGCTTCTGTGGGGGTTCCCCCCCCTACTTTGGTACACGTACCAAATCGCTGAAGTTCAAATTGTACGCTGGTAATGACGCTTGCTTGCCTGCAGAATAATGTTAGCGTACGGTAACCACAAGGACTTGGTACTGTTTTACCTTTTCAAACAGAGACCAGATTACTGTGTGATCGATCGAAAGGCTTGCCCCAGATACCAAGAGTAAACAAACTTTGTTAGGACCCCCCATTTCTATAGTTAAGATTGTGGGTTAAGGGCAGCAGTTTCCACAGTGTACGTTTGGAGGTCAGATTTTTTTTTGTACTTGGCATTATTCTTTCACAGTGATGCTGGTGGAGTGAGCCAGGCATGTGTAGGTATATAACTTCTACAGTGTCCAAAAATGCCTATTGGGACG
>JABJVR010000065.1:274511-291877 GCA_025773905.1 Chitala chitala
TCCTGCTCGGGCCGTGGGCGCCGCCCCCCGCCGCTCCCCCCGCCCCCCGTCCCCGCCCCCCCCCCCGCGCCCGCGCCCCCGGGGGGGCGCCCCGCCCGCCCCCGAGGCAGATAGGTACGACATTTGTAGCAATTATCGTCTCATTCTCTGTGTAAGACTGTGTGAGCTATAACTGTTATTCATGTTACTGTATAAAAACCAGAATGTGCACCCTAAAACCTTTTTAAGGACGGTCCGCGATTTTACAATTGTACCTCCACTCTTGAGAAACGGGGCGCAGCCCTGTGTCCGACGACGTTTCGAAAATGCCAGCACAGAAGTAAATGTGAAAGGCTTGCCTTTGGCGTTTGTCGTTACCGCGTATGATGGCTAGCTTACTGCGGTAGATCTGATCAAACACAGTCGCGTACAACCATAATCCTATATATAAAATGTACCATAAATAATATCCTCATCACACCACATTGATATAGTATATTATTCATTTTTCTTCTATTAATAGAGCAGTTTTTATGAAGGACAAAAACCTTGATTTTTTTTTTTCTTCCAGAACTCGTGTTTTCTTCCAGTTGAAAAGTAGGTTAAAGACTGTAAATAAGTGTTTTCTGGGGGAGGTGATTACTCCGTTAAAAAGAATCTCTTTCTACTTTTTAATTTTACACACTTTATCTTTTATGAATGCCTTCCTGATATAAATTATGTATTACAATTAGGTTAATATTGCTATAATTAGGATTATTATTGTGGCTATATGTATATAGTTTTTATACATATATACATACTATATATAGTGTTATAATAATTATGGTTATTATTTTTGCTTCTCTGAATGAAATGGTAGAACAGAAAGATGCTGGAAGACTGCAGGTGGCGTGAAGTAGGCAGAGATAATCCGAACGGTTCTGTACTGTTCAAAACCAGGCCAAAGTGGTCTGTAAGCATCCATGTTTTCCATGCTGTATGGGCACCAAATGACTGTATATATTTAAAAAGTATGACAGCAAAAAAAAAAAACGAAAGCGCTCATGAAACGCATCAGTGATGTACGTGGACTGCAGTATAACCTCCTTGTGTTGTTGGGTGGGTGTGGGGGGGGGTGGAGATGAGTGGCAACGGAGATGGAAAAAAATGGATGAAGACTTGAGGGTGAAGATCAGGCTAAGTCCTCTTACCTGTCATCCTGTCACTAAGTCGTCCATCCCGTGCTTGTGCCAGTCTGTTCACATGGATGCCGCCATTTCCTCACCGTGGTGAGAATTGGCGGAAGACCCCATGTGAGGGGTGTGGGGCACGGACAGCTGTCCTGTCGAGTACCTTAGAGACTGTACATCTTTCTGTGCGTGTGAGTGTATGTGTGTGTGACTGCAAGCATGCACGGGTCTGTGTACCTGCGCGTGCGTTGCGTGCGCGAGTATGTGTGTGTGTGTGTGTGTGTGTGTGTGTGTGTGTGTGTGTGTGTAGGTGTGTGAGACACTCCTGGATGTCTGACCCTGCCTCCCCAAATATTTCCTTGTATTCAAACCTGTCCATATAATCTTATCCTCATTATACTGTTTCTGTTCTTTTTATATTGGTGATAGGACTGTCCTCTGTATTTTTGTCTATTTGGGTTTTAAAACTGTTACTCTTTCTGTGTACTGTTCTTAAAGAAAAATGTACAAAAGGAAAAAAGAGGTTATTACATTTTACTTTTTATTTTTATTTTATTTTATTCAATATTTTTTCAAATTGTATGTAATTATTTTTCCACGGTATTACAAAAATAAAAACCACTGCTTTCATAACAGCTGGACTCCTGACTACGTGTGTCCCCGCTCGGTTGCCATAGGGCCCATCCGTGGATATCTGTGGTGTTCTGACAGACCCGTCCTGACAGACGAGTCCTTTCTGACCTGCTTCTGTTGTGGCTGCATTCCTGAACTGGACAGGAACCTCTGCTCGGCAGCCAGTGTGAATAAAACTGCAGTTTTCCTTCACTGTTCCACCGTCAGAACTCATGTCAGCTGACAGGCTGATTTTTGATTGCTTCCTGTGTGCGAATCCGTTCTTCAGGCATAAAGAAAAGTGATGGAATATGGGTTATGGAATGTAACATTTGTCTGTCAGTGTGGTCGCCATGACAGCACAGCGTCACCATGACAAAGCTGTTTATGTACATCCTGTCATTTCTTAGTGTCAGCTCTTAGACATTACTAGTCCCAGAGTCAATTAGTTCTTCACCTCCACAGCTTCCCCTTTAACTGTTTAATTTAGAAATGACTCTCCTCTTCAACATGTTTGTCATTCCTGTCACAAGCCTTTAAACACCAGTTTCTCTGTGTTCAGTAACATTTTTAGGTGCAGTACTTAATGTTGGTTACAAATTTAATTCTTGCATTAAATTACTTTTTCTTCAAATGTGCACCTTTTCCACAAAATATACGGACGGTGTATATATCTTGCACTGCATACACTGCATAATCAAACATATCCATGAAATACGCAATGAGGAAAACGGCTGTTCGTGTGAAATAATATGGGACACCAGCAACCAGGACCTTTCCTGCTAATCTGAAATAATGTTTTTATTGCAAGTACCTCTATATTGGTTAGTGCACAATCAATTTTACAATATTTTATTTTTTTCCATAATCAACTGTAATATACCTTACCCTGTTTTTGTCTTAGGCCAAGTGAAAATGTCATGTTAAATACTTTTTATTGCGGTAATTCTACTATTCAGATTAATTATAGAATTTAATTATTTTAAGAAATTTATCGTTTTGATGTCTATTGTTTGAATAGAGGCTGACGTAATCCAAGACTATTTCTGAAGGACAGCTCTTATGAACATTACGTCAGCCGTCTTTCTTTTGTATCGAGTGTAGTTTCTGGTTTGAGGTTTAGCTGCGCCCTCTGGTGGAAGTTAGAGCTAAATGGCTCGAGACGAAATATATCTCCAAGTACCACAATCCAATTTCGAGCGTATCAAATAGACACTCTCCACGTTATAAAAATAGATAGGTATGCTTTATTTTTCCCAAAAATTTGCAGTGCATGGGAAATCAAACAGTCTTCCATGTCAGAGGTGTGTGGTTAGGAATACGTTTGATGTGAGTTACAGCATCCCATTCGTCGCAATTCAGAGTCAGTAACAGGTTTTCCGGCTCACTGATAACCTCAGCTGCGCCAGACAGGTAAGTCAGTTCAATTAATTCTGTCAAGGAAGTAATTACCTCTTCTTTTTAATAATACCTATTTAAATGATAAACTTTAAAGGTTTAATAAGGCTGAAGCAATACTGCACATTTTGTGTTAAATGCTTTGGTGCATTTGTAATATGTTTGAATTTTTAGCGTGTGAAATAGTGTTGGGAATGTAAAATGATTGATAAGGCTTCTCTGAGGGCCTGCTGTGGAGTCTTGAGTCTGTCTCTTACACTGATGCTTTAAACGCATCGGAGGCCTTACACCAGATGTTTGGCTCTGGAAATCTGCTGTATGTTTTGCAGTTCTTTACTTAACCCTATTAACACGTTTCATAAGTACTGAGTATATGTTTCAAACAGTGAATAGTAAATTAATATGCGCGAGATGTAGTTAGACGTTTTAAAATACCTGTCTTGTTTTGTTTGTTTTTATTTATTACAATCAAGATAAGTAACATTGACAACATTGTGGCAACTCAGTTTATGGATTTATGTTTTAATTTGTAAAATAAAACCAGTAGGGTAAAACGATACGAGCACTTCACGATGTAATTCATGAACGTCATTATAGTCTGAATTGTTTAAAACCCAAACATTAGAAAATCGCAACTGATTGATCCTTTCAACGAAAAAAGTAGCGTTTCTTTCTGATCTTGATTCTCACTCATAAAATTGATAAATTACAGAGGACCCCCCCCCCGGGCGTTGCTCTCCCACAGAAATAAATTAAGAATATAATGTTAGGGACCCACTAAGATGTCCGTAATAAGAGTAAGTAGCGTTAGATGTACATTTATTTATTTTATCAGGCGCTTTTGTCCAAAGCGACTTAAAATTGAATGAGTACATTAAAACGAGGTCGTTACAATCTATTGCAGAAGTACAAATGGGTAAACGGAAGGGGACGTCCTGGTGAGGAAGATTTTATGTTGCTGAGCAGCTGGGACTTTTAGAGTTTTATGGTCACTGGCCTCTAGCGTGTGTTGCAAGTCAGTGCTGTTTCCTCATCACCTAGGGAAACCGCTAAAGACAGACTGGCAACCAGTCGACCTTGGGCCCCCACAGGTTTTTTTTTTTTCCTCCCTCCAAACTGGAATTTTTGGTTCCTCTCCTCCATTGTTGTTTGGATTTATCTTTAACTTCAGCTGTCCACCTACTGTTAGTTCTGTAACCTCTGTAATTCCTTTCTGTAAAGTGCTTTGAGGCAGCTTGTTGTAAAAGCATAGACAGTTATTTATTATTGCATGTTTATTTATCTGTGTTGTACTCCTTCTGTAACAAGACTGCAAACAGGCAAAGATGTAAGGATTTATAGGTTCACAGAGGACTTTGCCACCCCCCTCCCCAACATGAAGACTATCAACAAATGACAGGGCAGAATATTTAAAATAATTAGTCGGTTTGCCAATGTCTTGTAATTGAATCTTTTATCAAAGACTTCCCAATACATTTTAACAATAGGGTTTTCATCTTTTATCAAGTGGCTTTACACTTTCAAAAACCAGTTTAAAACAGCCAGTTGTTTCCCACAGACATTTCGCAGATTCATTACGTGCATGTCTTCTTTTACCACCTCATCACAGAATGATTTTAAATAGAAGTGCTGTGCTTCTAATTACACACCATTTCTTGCTGTCTACTTCAGTGCTACAAGTAGCCATTTCCTCTACTTGCTGGACAAAATAGAGGTGAAAATTGCATTGAAGTCACGTCGCAAGTGTAGCGTGTATTGCTTTATCTTTTGCGGCTAGCTGTGTTTGGCTGAACTCAGCCGAAATGTCACCCCTGTACACTAGAGCCCTGTTTGCAGCTTCGCACCTGCCCTTGTGTGTGAAGTAAGCTGTCCTGTTGCTAACGTAGTCTTATGGCCACGGCGACAGGGCTGCGAACCCATGTTGGGGATGCCTTCGTGCACAGCAAGGACCCTCGCATTTGGACCACCTCGCTCCGTACATGCACACATCTGCGCAGTACCAAAAGCTACCTGAGCGTTAGGTTCAGCAGCAGAAAACCTGAACTTTCCGTGCCATCTGACTAGGTTTATGGTAGCTGTAAGTAAGGTTACGGAGGCAGCGGTTCAGCAACACACCCTGCCCATGCAGTTCTACCTAACACAAAGCCTGTGATATCTATTTTTTTACATGCATATCTTGTCACCATGCAATAATATATAATTTGTGAGTCATGTTTAATGTAGCACTCGCACTTAGTTTTTTTCCTTGCGGGTTTTGCAAAAAATATTCATAATTGTATTGCATGCATGCTTTTCAGACTGAACACTGGCACAACAGTGCATTAGCTTCAACCGGCTGAGATTTCAAGGTTGTTTTGCTGCAGTGGGGTAGCATTGTAGTCAAGGGACAGTCCGGATATAACAGTCTATTCGGCATGTTTAGTGGACTTCCTGATTTCTGTTGCTATAGATAGGGTGCATCTATGTAAACGTTTATGTAGCTGTATGTTTAGCTGTGAACATGGAGAAAATTGGTGTCCTTAATCTGTCCACTTTGGGTCCACTTGATGTAAATGCTGCTGTATTATCTCCACAGAATGTTGCCATGGAAGCAATAAAACAAAATTCAGTTTACCTAGTTATGGTTGTCACTTTTTTTTTTGAAGGCTCACAGTTGTTCCGGGTAGTTTGTGGTCTTGCTGAAGCTTTAGAGTGGCTAAGCTGTCCTACGATGGCACATTGGCAGATAAGGTCTGTGCAGGCCTGAGGGGTAAAGACACAATGTGTTTGCATGTTTGTGTGTTACAGGAAGTGGTTTGCTTAGACCCTTCTGTCTCCATATACACCCACTCTTGACTAATACCCTGACTTGCCGCTAGTGTCTGTTTTTAAAGAGCAAATTTTTCCTGTACGTTTATTTTAAGGCAAGGGTATAGCGAGTGAGTATCAGCGAGTGTTCCTGGAACCGTCTTACTGAAAGTGACCAGGCGCATTAGTCCCTGAGTCAGACAAATGTTTGACAACATTTACTGCAGACTCTACAGATCTAACTGAAAAAAAATAAAATAAAAAACTCATTTTTTCTTATCACTCCAGTGCCCCGTCATTGGTTCGGAGGCCATGTCCTGTGCTGGGTTTTGACACTTTTTGAACTATAACGCATGAAACGTGCATCCACTGAGCAGTCAGAGTGCGCTTCTGTTGCCTAAACACGGGGGCCAGCTTTTAGGAAGTAGCTGAAGACCAAAACTACACCAGAATTGGACATTGACTGACCACATCCTGTTCAGAGCCTCCTCGCTGTACTTTTTGTCGACGTGCCAAAGAACAGCTTTTTCATCTGTCAGCCGTCCTGTATCATCCAGTTGCCACAATGATGGCACGAATTCCCGTCCTCCTCATCGTTCTGCTGATGACCGCCGGCAGAGCAAGTGAGTCCGCCTTACCCGCCATGTTAGAGCCGCTGCTAACGCCTTCAGCCGAAGCTGAGATGGTGAAATGCAGGCATTGTATTCACCCGTTTCTAACCACCTCAAAGCGGGTGCCCTTCGTACAGAGAACCACGGCAAAACTGAGCTTTAAAAAGAGTGGATGGTTGTTGGGTCGTGGCCCCCGCAAATGTTCCTACTAGCGTCTGAGAAAGCAAATTAGCTGAGCTAAATGTGTTTATTAACTTAAGAAAAAAAAAGCAGATATATAGAATGTGTGAAACTATAACTCAAGTACCTGTATAGAAGAATTTTCTAGAATTTAAAATGTAGACTGATTGATTATTTGGCACTGAAATTTTTCTAAAGATGTGTGAAGAGTTATACGTGCTGGTTTACGTAAGTGGATCCAGTGAAGTTTTGTTTTCTGTGCGGAACCAGATACCCAAAACGTTTTTGTCAAATTTTCTTAAATTACACACGAGTCATTTTGTAGCGTGCAAAACTCAGAGTAAACGGAGTCAACTAGAATCTTTTGCACTTCATTTGAAAACGTACATGCGCGGAATAGAAAACAAGCGCTGTTATAACTTTTTGCTAACTAGAATTAAACCACTGTTCTCCGGTAATACTCTACGTGAGGTCTGTCGACAGGTGAAAATGTTGAAACATCAACAGGAAGGCAATGCTGCGAAAATGTCAAGGGAACAATGTGTAAATAACGCTGATTACCACATAACAACCAATATATCAATATATAGTCTGTTATCTTAATTCCTAAAAGTAATTGTTCTTTGGGAAACTATTTGTAAATTTTGTTACGTATAATTTTTAACACGTGTGAAAAAACACATTCCAACCACAGACAGAAACGAGGATGTTCTTATCGGTCAGTGCGTGAAAATGGAGAAACACTAGGAACTGTTCACACTCTTGCAAAATACATTGTGTATAAATAGTCACAATGCTGTGAAGATTTAACCTGTGAAAATCTTGGATTTAAAAAAATTAACGGCTTCTGTTAACAACAGCACAAATAAGCCGTGCTGAGACCTAAAAAATAGTAACGATCTATGAAATAACGGCACGACAATACAAACACAAAACCAGTGTTTTTTTTTTTCCTTTCTGTCATCAACCTAAAATGTGTTGGCCTAAAACCTCCCTTAAACACATTTGTCCGTTATTTTAGGTGAAAACAAAAAATTCAAAACTGATGGTATAATAACGGTAAATGTAAAACGCATAATAAACCCAACTGCCAATTTACAATGATAATAATGACCATGGGTGGCACTGATGATGGTGATGAAGATGATGATGATGATGGTCTTAAGAAAAGTGTGGTGGGGGGGGGGGTTCAAGGGGGGATACGGAGGGCAAACCAGCGCAGACATGGACAGTGACAGAGATGCTTAATCGGCACCGTTTTCCCATGAACCACAGGTGCCATGGAGCAGAAAAACATCTGCTATGTCCTTGATGGCATCCTCTTTGTGTACGGAATCATCCTCACGGTCCTCTACTGCAGACTGAAGGTCCCGACTTTCCGGCAAATTCTCACTGCTTCATGTGTGCACCGCGTTACTCTCAAACGTGGCCTGGCTCACACCCCACTGACCGGGCAGTCACGTTCCTCTCTGTCTGTATTACAGATTAAGTTTTCGTCAGACAATTCTGAAGGCTTGCCAAAGGTAAGAGTTCGTTGCTCCCGGTAACTCGTCACATCCAAAGAGGCAGGGATGTCAATCATCTGCCACATCATTTATCCACTGATCCTCAGCCCCCTGAATGCATTTAATTAACAGAAGTAATTAGTAGCTAACGATCTCCAATTTACAAACATGTACTACAGTAAAAGTATATACACATTAAGATATAGTAACACCAGGAAATTTTTGCAAAATAGTTGCAATCCCAAATATACATAATTGGATTTTAAAGCAGTTTATTAGAAGTACAAAAACAACGTATCAATCGTGTAATTAATTACAGAAAAACACATGCGTGCTACGCAGGTACAGCAGAGCTGTATGATGGATAAGTAACATGTAGGCCTGTGTGGCAACCAGGAAACTATAACGACACACGTATGATGCACGGCCCATGCATGGCTCCATGTTCCCCGGGAAAGTAACGTTTCCATGCGGCACGCCAACAGTGTGTTCCGTGCAGTAGATTTTCTTAAGCTGATGAGGCCTGCATGACATCAGTTACATGTTACATGTTTACATATGATGCTTGTGGGTTGCAGCTGAACGTAGTACAGGGCTTTTGACACTATGTCCTTATAAAGAAACACAAACCTTTGTGGTTTGTAGTCAGTTTCATTTCAACCTAAACTTGAGGTTTTTGCAGAGAGGATTTAGATGACAGCATAGAAGACCAGCTGAGCGGTTTGTGCATCCTGTGATCTTCAAACCTTTGTTCTTGAGTCCTTGATTCTTCTTTCTCGATTTGCTCAATTTTTTTTTTTCTATTTTGCAATTGGACAAAGGCGTGCATGTGTGGTCATCTTTCCTTTCTCCCACCTCACTCTTCTCATAAAGTCAGCTTCCTCTTTTTCAGGAAAAAAAAAACAGTTCCTTTATTTAGAAAAGCTCCATTTTCCACAAGGCGGTGCATTTTCAGAGAGACTGAGAACAAGTATCTACGCCTGTGAAGATTAAGGCCGCAAGATGAAGTCTTTCCGCTAGCCACATGCTTTAAACAAGTCACCACAAATGTTGGCCACACACACTCACACTCTGTTATAAACACAGGTGCAGCTGCTGATCACACACACTAGTATAGGCCCAGTCACACACATTAACTATACCTACTGAAAAACAAACCTTGTCGTTAAATCTAACATTTCCTGTATGTAACACACAAAGCAGGAAAGGAAGATTGTAGATGGTTGGACAGCCCACATGTACTGCCTCTGCCAACCCAGCCCACATTAAAGGAGTATGGGCGGGCGGACGGACGGACATCTACTTCCTTTTCTGTTTTCTTCTCCTTTCCTCTCCCTTCCTGTTTTCCTTGCAGTACTTGCTCTTCGTTTTCATAAGGCAGGGACTTTTACAACATCGCGCTTCGCTCGGGCACTTTCCGAAGGCCCTGTTTGCCCTTTGTGAAAGTGTCACAAGGTGAGTGAGTGGCAGTGGGGGATAAGACAAGCCCAAGTGTTTGATGTTCGGGTCTCATTTAGAACCTGCACAACAGAGCAGGAGCGTCTGTTATTGATTAGTATTGACTACCAAGACACAAGCAGTAAGATGATGTAACTGAACAACCCGCAAGGGCTAAAACCCACGCAGTTATAGCCTACACCAGGGTTACCAGACAAATGGATTAGCCCGCTGAGCTAAAGACCTGAGTCTCACCAGAGTCTGTCACTCAGGGAGCTAATGAAATTCTTGTATTAACTTTGGGAGTTACCATCTTAGTGAATTTATTCACCTCCAGTACTCCAAGAGTACTCAGAGTAAAGTTTGTAACAAAGACAGTTTATTTCTGTGCAAAGAACAGCACCAGGAAATCTGTTGTACAAAAGTGGCATGAATGAAGTTGTGAAGTCTTGTTTTTCACTGGTAATGTTTTCATTAGTCCGGTAGCAATTAAAAGGATGAAATATGACTGAAATGTAATCGGCTTCTTTTAGAAGATTTTCCTCATTTATCTGTCACTTTAACTCCCTAAAACCAGATTAACATGTTGGAATTTAGGTAACGACTTTAGCCATGAGGATGAACACTCTGTATTCTTGTACAATGGGGAAAAAAGGTTGATAAATCCCTAAGTGGTGTAAACTGATTCATGTGAAATTAAATTTATACTATTATTACTGCAGTTTGAACTGTTTGTAATAACACAAAATAAATACAACTTGATACTACATCAGACATATCAGCGTGTTTGACACTCACACGTGTGTTTTGAAGTTTTACGTTTTTATGTCTGTTTTGAACGCATCACATGCTGCTGCGGTGGGTATTTGCGCTGTCCGTGTATGAGTAAATGTTTTGTGCAATTTCACAGAAAAAAGGGCAACAGGAAGGCATTTACAGCGTAAGTTTTTCACCATTCCTGTTACTGTTACCAGTATTATTTCTATTAATTAGTTCAAATTTTATGATGTATAATTATATATTGACAATAGCAGTTGTTACTGTATTTTTCATGTCTTTCCTTTATACAGTGATGTTTCAACTTTCACCCCATTCTTTGTTCTTTTTGCCTGTTTTTTAGGACTTAACCCGTCAAACACAGGACACTTATGAGACCATCGGTAAGCAGAAGAAGGGACAAGCCTAAAGGAGGAGCAGGGTTATTTGTCTCATATTATAGGTTACAGTAAGAAGCCATGTGACCATAAACTAGTGATCTGACAACGGATGTACACTGAAAACTCACTTCTGTTCTTTGAATAATAATTCTAAAAACCCCAAGTAGATGTCCAGAAGTCAGATTAATTTGTTTTTCCCCCTAATTTTGGACTGATAAAAATGTATGAAGAGGTGAAACATGCATATGATGAAAAACTATCAGAAGATGGAAGTAAATTGGGAAATTTACCCTCGAAGGGTTAAAACGTATAAGTTGTAATCATGTAGTTTTTCAGCCGTTCTTGTAGTTACATATATGTATAAATATTTTTTTAATTTTCAGCTTTTGCTTTTTAACAATTATGAATATATTTACTTACAACTGATGGTATAAAGACAACTGCAAATGCTTTTATAATAATTATATTTTATATATAATGTATTTATGGAAGTAAAATTTTATGGGCGTTTTGTATTTTTCCATCGTAAATCGATACGGTTGGATACTGAATTGCCTTGTCCAAAAATTGGGAAATATGGTTTTTACTACCATCTACGACCCCTAGATGGCAGAAAAACAAGCGCATAATGAGGGTCAGCTCAGCCGAGATCACCGAAATGTCATAAACACGCATTGTACGTGGACTTGTGGAAAAGTTGTCTTGGAGTTTCCTTACTGGCAACTCACAGGCAGGGGTCCACAGGCTCAAACATTAATGCGACGCTCTCAGATTTTGCTCATAAATATACGGTGAAATGCCACAATGCATTTTTTTTGTCCTACAGAAAGTATGAGTAAACACATTCATTGTTTTAAAAGTGATATGTGTGGCAGTAGGTTGTCATCTTTAACTTGATGTTGGGCGTAACTTCCCAGAAAGTCCTTGGGAAGTCCTGGGTACCAGTTTTTAGTTAAAGCGGAGCCTGGACATGCCTTTCATTCATAAATGGGGGGCGGGGTAAAAGGTCGCGTGACAACTATGATAATGCGGCCCAAACAGGTGTGTTGTTCCGGTGTACCTTCTCCAAAATAATTTTGGACACTTTTGTAAGATGTCGTGGAAATGATTTTATATTTAGGCAACGCATCTTGGACTTTCCAGAATTGAAGGACATTTTCTGTCTCACCCATGAAATCTCAAATAATAGTGCATGTACAAAATACAAAATTATGCACTTGTATAATTTGCTCAATTTGCCCAGAAAATGTAAAAATAATTGTAGAAAAAAATGTTCTACAATATTATTTAAACTACCACATTACTCTGCATTTTTCTTTTGTCCCACCTTCTTGATGACATTTCATATCAAATGTAACAGTTAAAATAAGTTTTTAATCTACTTCTTTTGGTGTTGATTGATATGTTTCTTGTAATTGTTATAGTAATAATTAATAAATCACCAATATATCTTAAATAATAAGCATTGGAGTGCTTAATGAAGTGTCCCACAACCTGTGTGCAACCCTGTTACTGAAACCTATTTAACCTGTCAGAGGAAAAGCTAAAACACTGAGTCACATGACACAGAGGAAATTGCATCATCTGGCTTTTTGCTAGCATCATGGCTGGACCAAAGGTAAGTCCTCTCTTCTGTTTTTTTATATATTTTTCTGTGTTTTCAGCCTTGATTGAGTGTGTCACTCTAACAAATGCAACCCTGTTACTCATATTATTCAATTCAATTCAATTTAATTTTATATAGTGCTTTTACAACAATGTGCCTCAAATCGCTTTACAGAAGAAATAGCAGATGTTAAAGAATAACCAGTAGGAATAAATACAAATGCAGTCAAACAACAGTGGAGGAGAGGAACCAAAAACTCCACAGTTTGGACAAAAAAAAACCTCTGGGGGCCCAAGATTGACTGGCTGCTCAGCCCCTCCTGGGCACGCTAACATTACAGAATAAACAGGTACTTATTGAGACTATGAATGTAAGTAGCACTATGATGTAAATAACACAATATAGTCCTCTTTTACTCCAGGTGTTGTAACTTTCAATAGGCTTGTGGTGTCCCTCGGGCCAAGCTTCAACCAGGGGGTACACTAGGAGTCAGCAGCTCTAACAAGGCATCCTGCTCAGATGGTGCCCAGGCAGGCACTGGGCACACACATGCACAAAGATACAAATATTTTAAGATTAAGACAAATGAATTTCAAAGTTTTCTTTATTTCTTGACATAAGTACCTTTGTCCTTGTCCTTGGCAGTTCCATTTCATTCCACAGCTAGCATATCTTCCTGAGAAAAAACTAATATTAGCATTGATTTGCAACCCTGTTACTTTAATTACAGTAGCAGCATTGTGCTACAGTAACAGGGTTGCAACTCACTCAGTTCACTCAGAAGGGACAATGTATTTCCTACTGTAAAATTAAATATGAATGTACTATTTAGCCTAATATGAATGTTTTAAAATTTACTCTATTTTGCAGAATACAATTTCCATGTTTTATTTAATTTACATCAGGTAGCCTTCAGAATATTGCACTAACTACATCTATGGGATTATTAACTCAAAATGAACTCAGCTGTGTTTAAATTGCATTCACATAATTTTCAATAGGTTAATAAACATTTATAAAAATTTTAATTGATTTTAACAGAGTTCTGGCACACCGCTGAGCGCTGCTGAAAAGCAGAGGCGCTACCATGCCAGGCGTGATGCTGATGAACAGAGGAGACTTGGAAAAAGAGAGAGAGAAGTGGAGGAAAGGTAGAAAGACCGCAGTGTAAGAGAGAAGTGTGCCCAGTGAAAAAAGAGAGAGAAGCATAATGCAATGAAAAAGGTGCTTGAAGGGTTAAACACCCCTCCAGACAGCCCTGCTCTTCCAGACAGATCAGAATTTCCAGTCACTTCTCAACCAGGCACTTCAAAGTCAGAACAGAAGGTTGTTGTGTTAGTGTAAGCATTGATCATAAAGATATATTATATTGATCATAAAGATATATTAAGTACAGAAAGGTAATGATTAAAAAATCCAAGATCCAAAGTCGTCAAATTGGTTCGGCATATCTCAGGTGCATCTCTAAGGAAAACCCTGTTGTTCCACACAGCAGTGGCTGAGAAAGTACGTACTGAGTGTGCACATACAAAAAGAGAACGCGACCGACAGGTTATTGCAGGAATAGTCACCAGCACCTGAAGAAGTACGGGCTGCAGAGGTTGGCAGAGTAGGTTTTTGGGTTTTCAAAGAACAGGCGGACAAGACTGGCAAATGAAAATGTCTGTAGGTACTGGAGGAAAAAGCATGAGCAGACTGCTGCCACACTGAGATCAACAGTGAGATTGTTCTTTTTATGTGATGATGTCAGCAGGATCACAACGGGGGAAAAAAAGCAAATGGTGACAAAAGAAAAGAAGGAAAGGCGGAAAAGATTACTGGTGGATTCACTGAAGAACCTCCATTTCTTTCTGGCTGAGCATACCTATCTCCATCTGTCGTACTGACTATTCTGCACACTTCTCCCATTCCGGGTTGTGCATCCAACACTGGTGGATCGTGAAACATTCACGTGCAAACAACGTGAAAATCTAGGCTTTATTGCTAAAAAGCTTCAACAGATGCACATCATCAACACATCCAATTTGGAAACCCTGACACAAACACCACAAGCAGTGCATGAGTGTGAGTGCAGCAATAAGATCTATGTACTCACAAGCGTCTCCAGACCCACTGATTGTATTTCCTACCTTCAGTGGGCCGCTGTGGACAAAGCACAAAAATGATCTTGGTGCAGCTTCAAAGATCACTTAAAAAATTTGAATGCTTCCAAAAAGAACTAGTGGAATTATTAGTAGATATTTAACATTTTGCTCCAGAAGTTCAAATACCATCTCCATAACATCAGGCAGCGATATGCTTTCTAATGGGCTCTGAAGCTGAACCTCCCTGCAAATGAAAATGTGAAGTCCATGTATATGATCAGTTCATATTCATAATTTCATATTGTTCATTTACGTTTTTGATACGTTCTTTCGTTTTAATGCTCAATCAGATTTTTGATCAGATTTCGGTTTAATGTGAGATGAGATTTAACTTGTGGTTTTGTTGACAGTTTTTTAAAATCCTTTCTATTCATACTGTTGATCCATCTTCAAAGTTTAGATAAAATATTATTGAACAACATTCCTGTGGTCCTGAGTATTTATTTATCGCATTTAAATCATTATGTACAATCAAAAGACACGCATCCATTCAACCCTGAAACTCTTACTCTAATTTCAACCTGGTAACTATATACTTTTTATTAAAATACTTTTAAATGGTTATCTCAACTCACAAAAGTTTAGCCTATTGTCCTTTTTATAGTGTGAATGATTGTGTCATGTATTTGAGCAAATATTTGAAAATAATGAAATTACTGAAAAAACCCATGATTATTGAAAATAGGGCAAGATTTCAAAATTTGCTTAAATTAATAAAATGTTGAATGATGTTGAATTAATGAGTATTCTCTTCTTAGACTGCTGCCCCCGTGACCCGGCCCTGGAAAAGCGGGAGAAAATGGATGGATGGATGGATGGATGGATGGATAATGAGTATTCAATGTAAATGTGACTTTCTTTACTTAATGGTAAAGGATTCATTAAGCAATGTTTTAAAATAAACCTTTTTTTTTGGTTTCTTAATATTCGCACCAAGCATAGCGCACAGCAAATATAACTCCTCATAAATAAAATACTCTTGATGCAGGAGCTTACAAATCAAATTATCTGAATGTTTATTATCTGTTTTTCTTCAATACATAACTGAAAATGATAAAATGAATGGTTAATTTTTTGAAAGTGTTCATGCCTAAATTGTCCTCCAGTTCTGTAATGACCCATCTACAAATTGTGCTACTTTTTACCGTTTTAAAGAAAACGAACAACTTAAGAAAACGTAAATTAAAACTGGAAGTACAAGTCCTAAGTGTTTGTTATGCACCTGATATGAACAACTGCGGAGTAAAAGGATTATTTCACCGGACGAAGAACAATCAGCGAAAATATACGAGCGGGATTCGCCTTCGTCTGTACTTTGACTTCGCTGAAGTACTAATGAGTTGATCATTCCTCCTGGTTTTTCCGTTTGCATTGTGAGGCTACGGCCAATTACGTTTTGATGCGCGTTTGAGTGTGCGGGCTGGTCACAGCGGTCGATACAAACACAGTTAAACGAGGCTGTGCGGGGCTTTGAGGCACAGTTTGCGCGCATAACGCATGGCTTCCCACGCTTGCAGAGCGCCCCAAATCCAGCAGTTTCAGTGGGCCTTTTTGCTTATTCTGGTGATGGGGACATTAGGTAAGTACGTAATTTGGGACAGGTGGTATTTTTTAATAGGTAAATGTACATTGACAATATATTTTTGTTTTCTGAAATATTAACTTTTTAGTCGAAGGTATTTTGTTAGGAAGGTTCCCTGGTGATGTAGATTTGTTTCTACGTTTTGTAGTACGGTAAAGTTGACCTGAAAAGAGTAACGACTAGGGTTACCAGACGTCCGACAAAAGGAGGGCAGGCGTTGGCCTAAAATGTGAAAACGTCGGTGCTTGATGAAAGACGGACATGCCCGTGTTGTTAGCTGTAATTGCACGCCATCATTTGTTTTAATCATAAAGAGCAAATTTGAGGCTCGAGCACCTCAACCGCACGGCGCGTGTTCAGTACGTTAATTAGTATGAACCTGTTCTAATTAATCAACACGGCCTTGCACACGTGACACGTCGCCAGTGTTGTGTTATTTGTTATACCAATATATATGTAAGCCAATATACAAAACCTTATAAAAGGGTGTGAAAGAACACAATTATTTATAAGTCATATATAATTTTATATGTAATTGTGTTCTTTGTCCTCCTTTTTGACCTTTGGTGTCCTCCTTTGGATATGCAGGTATCTGGTAAACCTAGTAACGACCTGTTTTCAGTCTGAATCAATGTTCTGGATTTACCGTGCAGTGCATTATTTGTGCTATACACACATAAAGCACAGCGGGTAAGGTTACGGTAGGGGTTAAAACGATGGGTCAGGTAAGGTTGAGCAATAAGTGGTTCATCTTGTGCCAACCTGGTCTGACTCCCACCCGAGCTAAAGTGGCTCTGCTTCTTCCACTCACAAGCGGGGGGTTTCGATAATCCTCCCTCTCTCCCTCTCTCTCTCTCTCTCTCTGTCTCTCTCTCTCTCTCTCTCTCTCTCTCAGTACTTGCTGCCCCAGGGGTCTTTCTGGAGCCCCCACCTTCATTCTCGCTGCACGCCGTGACGGATGAGCCTGCCCAGCTGCCGTGCCTCATCCAGATGGACAGAGAGAGCATGGTGCAGGTGACCTGGTTTCGGGAGAGGCCCGACAGAGCCAAGGAGATGGTCATCACGGCGCACAGGACAGACGGACTGGGAGGTGTGTGCAAACTCACGCCCTTCTTGCTCGCTGCCCAGTGCTGTTACATGCTATAAGCATTTTCACTTCAGACAAGCACACTGCAGCAACAGAATACATATATAAC
>JABJVR010000065.1:291977-306684 GCA_025773905.1 Chitala chitala
CATGCCAACCTGTTCTCTGCTGCTTCCTCTGTCACCCCAACCTCTCTCATGTCCTCCCTCACTACATCCATGAACCTTATGATTTTTCTTAGTACTTTTAAAAAGTCCTCCACATCTACAGAATACTGCATATACTTTTATTTCCCTTTTTTTGGAGATGACTGCAGACTTGGGGAAGAGGGAAGGGAAGCCATGCATTACAAAGCAAACGATCGCATTTACGTTTTTACTGTTACAACTAGGAACTAATTATCGTACTACTTCTGTGTTATCAGTCATTTGAAGAGAAGTGACACACTGTATTCTCACTTTGTTACATACCCACTCATTTTAACCCTTACGTGTCTTTTCCAAACTCCCTTGGTCAATTCTGTTTTCTTGATCAGCACACATTGCTGTGCCTACCAGCACCACCATACACGGTCTCGTAGAAAATACCGTCAGCTGAGTGAGCTGAAAATACCAGCAACTGACACATGGATAAAGGAAGATGAGCTCCACTGAAGTTTGAATATCTTGGCAAAAAAAAAAAAAAAATTATATATATATCAGTTGAGCCAAATGTTATTTTCCAACTTGCCTCTGAACAGACGTGTAAAACCAAAACTCAGGCAATTTACCGGGCACCATGTAAGGACAAACATAACCGTATAATAAAAACATAACCGTGCAATGAAGTATCAACCGGCCAACGAGCAGCCAAGACCGTATAGTATTAATACAGCCCAGTAGTTGTTACAGTAAAAAATGGCCAGCAAAGGGCTTAAATTCAAGGAGGCATCACAGTAAGGAATAAATGAACCGATGAGCCAGTTCAACGCATTCAGACACTCAGTTAAGTTACCAGACATCCGGCAAAAGGAGGATGTTGTCCTTTTTGACATCGTGTCATCCGTCCGGCAAAAGGACGATGTAGACATGTTCTCCTTTTTGACATCGTGTCCTCCGTCAGGCAGGCGTGGCCCTAAAATGTGAAAATGTCCGGCTTTCTCGCTTTCATCAACCACTGACTTCTCCGTGTTGTCGGCTGTAATTTCACGTCATCATCTTTATGATTTCATCGTAGAGCAAATTTGAGGGTCGAGCAGCTCAATCGCACGGCGCATGTTCAGTGCGTTAATTAGCATGGCCCTGTTTTAATAAATCAACACAGCCACGCCCCCGTGACACGTCGCCAGTTTTGTGTTGCTGTTATACGTATATTTATAAAAATTCTGTTTTTTTTTGTCCTCCTTTGGATATGCGGATATCTGGTAACCCTACATTCAATGGGTTATAATTAATAGTCTACAAAGCCGTCAAAGTACTGGGCTGGAGGCATGAAAATTAAGCCCAGGTGTCTGCAGGACAGTTGATTTAAACAGCTGGTGATTAGACAATGTTGATGATGCGTTCCTTGGAGCAGCCTTGTCATAATTGGTAACAGGGGTGAAGCCAGCTGTGCTGTTGCTGCATGGTAACACCATACAAACTTACACCTTTGGTCAAAGCAAAGACAACCACCATCATACCAGTGCACAGAAAAAAAAAAAAAAGTTTATTGAGGGAGAAAAAAAAAAAAAAATCTTTTAGCCCTAAAAAATTATCAAAATGAAATTCACTGAACAATCTACAAAGTCTTTACAACCAGTGGCATCTTTTAAAAAATATTTTTTTTAAACTTTTAAATCACTGTGAGACAGCACAAAAGTCAAAATGAATTTAAAAAAAAAAAAATCCTATATGCATGCATTAGATCCATTAGACAGAGTTTTATTCATAGCTGGTTATTTCATTTCAAGCTACAGACTTCATAGACTGAGTTCAGGAACTCGATTCATTGGCGTTAACCATGGAAAGATTGACCTGGACCTCACAATGTTAAATAATTACATACAGCCCTTCCTCTGTGTAACCTTATGACGTCCAGCCGTTTAAAAGGATTTCGGACAACTCAGGAAGGCAGAAAGGAAATAAGGCTTAAAGGGTTCAGCCAGTCGTTGTACCCAATGCTGACGGGAATTACTGAAGCGGTTTGTCTAACGCCAACCGTCCTCTGGCGAGGCCTCACAGGGAACATGTTAGGAGAGCCGTCACAAACCAGAAAGACACAGCCGATTTGCTTCACGTCCATTATAACACGCTGCACGACCAGTGACATCTGCTGTTTGTGCTGGGCCACAGCACTCCCCAGCCATGCAAGTCTGTTTACATTCAGAGCAATAAAAAAAAGTGTCAGGAAAGGTCAGCATCATGTCATGAGACATGTGAACAGCTGGAATGGATGACGGTCATGTGACCAAGCACAACATTTAGATTGATTTGGCACCGACTGTAAAGAGGTCAATGAAAGTACAGCTTAAACATGGACAGTATTAACAGTTCACAATGAATTTTTAAAATGTAAAAAAGTTTAAAATATGAAAAACATTTACATATAGGGAAGGTATGTCTAATTCTCAGTCACAAATTTCACATATATAAACCCCCCCAACACACACACACACACAGAGTTGTGCTTTGAAACAACATTTTAAGTATGAGCTCAGCTGATCAGTTCAAGGATCCGGTAGCAGGCTGTGGAAGGTTTGCTGAAGTTTAGAAAGACATTAGAGATCAGAGCACACACCCTTTCCTTATTGGTGAGGGACACACACACACGCACACGCACACGCACGCACCTTTGAAAGACTAATCTTCCACTCAAGAAGACTTTGCTCTAAATCACAGTCCCCCCAAAAGAAAAAACACTTCCCCTTAAAAAACAGTTTTGAACTACGGTGCAGCAGCCAGCCAGTCAACAATTACGGTGACCTCACAGACAGCCAATCTGCAGAGTACAGGCAACAATGATCTGAACTCTGACTGGCTAATTCACTCAGCCTTTAACGTGCCAATGGAGCAAAAGGAAGAATTAAGGTCATCACCACATCACCATTCTTCTGCTAGTGCTACAGGGAACTCAAAGCAAACAGCAGTTAAAAAAAAAAAAAAAAAAAAAGGAGCTTCAGTGTAACAGGCTTTCACTGTGTGAAAAAGTCTTCTGTAAGTAGGTAAAAAAAAATGCATATTTCTAAAAACATCCACCATGGCGATTAGAAAATTAATTTTCCAACAAAGAGTGACGTCCAACCTCATCTGCTCATTTATACTGAGGTTTCTGACTGCAGCCGCATCACAAACTTGTGACTCTTGGGGTCGATGAACTCCTCCCCCAAAGAAAGGAACGGGAGAGCCGTCACCGTGACGACCAGGGCAAAGTCGAGCCGACGTAGGGAGAAAGTGGAGCCCTGACGCAGGGCAGAGGTTACAGGCTCCTCGCTCACCAGTGTCCAGTGGCGCCCCCTGCCAGTCTCTCGCTGGTACTGCAGCGTCGGCCCTGCAGTCAGGTATCGCTCCAGGAAGGCCTGGGGTAGGGGGGAGGAAGGGAGTGGAATGAGAGACTGCAAAGGGATCAAAACAAAAGCACCACCAGAACGTGAGAAACACAGTGAGATGTGCCAGTTTCTACACGCTAGTGAAGCCCACCTTGGGGGTCATGTTGTGCGTGATGCAGAACTGCAGATGGGTGAGAATGCTCTCCATGCTGTGGTACGGCTGCTGGCGTGTCGTGCGCAGGTACTTCTGCATGGCGCGCGCCATCGGGGCGAAGATGGCCTGGGCCGCCTCCCGCGGGTCCATCACCTCCCGCGGGTTCTTGGGCGACGATGCCGACGGGTTCTGCTCGTCGTCCTGCAGGCGCTTGATGTGGGTGAAGGCCTCCTCTACTGCCACCACCAGCCTGGGAGGTGCAAACGCAGGCAGCAGTTAGACAGCCCAGGGAGCATCTTTAGGGGTATTCCAGCCGAAAACAATGTAGACACAGTTTACCAGTTGGACCAAGGCGGACACCAGTAAAACCACAGAAGGTGCACTGTCCTCAGACCTCTATCTTTATGTACTGTGTGTATTAACACAATATTACCAGAGCAAACACACACTGCACACACCTTTGGAGAAAGAAATGTAGGGGTGTCTAAACACCTGTACAACACAGAAGCAAGGTGTTCCTCACCTGGCCTTGCGCTTGCGGATGCGGCGTTCCATCTCAGCCTCCTCATAGTAGTACTCGTTGTGGGAGTTGTCCCGCCGACGGGCAGCGGCTGCTATCATTGCGCGGGACTGTCCCGTGGAGTTGTTGGTGCTGTTCTCTGTAAAACGCACACACCGGTTTGCACTACAAATTTGGGGAAACTAACAGGATGGGCAAAGAAGTGTCGGACTACACAGAAAGACCAGCGCCCCACTGCCCCGTCCTAACCTTCGCCCAAGGAGTAGACTTTGAAGCCAGACATCTTCTTTGAGAGGATGGACTTTGGGAGGTTGAGCAGAGCCGGGTTATAGACGGGAAAGTCGCTGTAATAATGCTCGAGAATCCACACAGCTGCCCTCTGTATACTGAAAAGCAATGGGAAACGGTATCACCACCCCCAGGTAAACACACCCCCCCCCCAAGCAAAAAAAAGAAAAACACGCACACACACGCACGCACGCAGCTAGACACCAAGAATTCTCCTCACTGAAGAACCAGCCTTGAACTTTCTGCCTTCTATGATGTTCATGCAGGCGCGGGGGAATGATGAGAAAGGAAGTACCTGAGGTGTCCCACATTGTAGAAGCGGCTGGCCCCATCCGTGGTGCGGACCACCTTGAGGCAGAAGGCTGGCTGGAGGTGTCGGACCTCGAGGAGCACCAGGGCCAGGTACTGGATGAAGAGCAGGGCATCGACGAGCGAGGCAGCGTATTCGACGATGACGCGGTACTCGGGCTCACGCGGCTCCCACACGCGCACGCTGTAGAACAGCCAGTAGGAGGCGACAAAGAGGAACACCAGCACCATGAGCAGCGAGCGGAAGACGAAGAAGCGTGGCAGCGTGGCGCGCGGCGGCCGCAGGAACAGCGCCCACGACGAGATGAGAAGCACGAGCAGCTTGAAGGCGAGCGACACGTAAAGGCCCTCGCAGGGCGTGCCACATGGGTGCAGCGTGTCCCAGAGCGCCTGAGGCAGCAGCAGGAAGGCGAGGGGTGTGAGCAGGGCAAAGAGGCCGAGACAGCCGCTCAGCACCGGGCCCACGAAACGCCGGCACTCCAGCGGCGAGGACTCCTCTAGCTCCTTGGAGACGCGCGTCAGGTCCTCATTGGACACGCTGTGCTCGGATGTGCCCGTCACCACTGTGGTCGTCTCACCCCAGTTGTCATCCTACAAGACAGGCAGAACACACAGCCACCTCTTATGACTCAATGTATTTCCCTCCCGAGATATGCACACGTTACAGTTCTACAAAACCTTCTACAAATTCCTGGTTCTTACACAGTCTGGGGAGCAGAAATTTGTATACAGTAATATTTGCTGCCAAGAAAATCCAATCACTTATTACTTAAGCAGAAGCGTTAGTAAGATTCTCAAACAGTCAATCTGGCCACAGTGTATAGACATTACAGATTATTCTCCTGACCAGTGCTAATCTGGCCACAGCGAATGGACATTACGGACTATGTTCCTGAGTAGGACAAGATGTACAATGATTACAGACTCTGTCATCCCCTCTGGTGGACTCGTTATCCAGCAGTGGCTCTCCGGGAGCCTGGATCGTGACGGACTTGTCCCCGCGGCTGCTGCCCCCGTCCCGGCTCTTCGAGCGGTGACGCTCTCTTCGTTCCCTGACACGAGGGCGTGGACAAAAGGGTCATGTAAAGTTCAGGAAAGCACATGCCCCTCAACAGCACATACTATTTACACAGCCGAAACCAAACTCATGACCGTAACAGGGGCGGCAGCTGCTGTCTCAGAGGGAAATCTGTGACGTGTGCGAAAGAGTCCCCTGCCCCAAGCGTGTCCCACCTGTGCTTCCTGGAGCTTCGCGAGTGGGACGACTTGTAGGAGTAGCCAGAGTACTGCGACTCCGTGTCCATGTCTCTATCTTTGTGGGCCGCTGGGCGGGGTCTGCAGGCCCCTCCTCCCACGGTCCCGCGCTCCCCGGCGCCGCCCTGCTGGCCTTTGCGCTGAGAGATGGACTTGGAGGAGAGGGCCAAAGGGAGCTTCAGCAGGTCAACCTTGCTCCTGAGGGAATCTATCTTGGACACTGGACGATGAGGGGAGGAGAAGGCACGGGCACCAGGAAGAAGAAGGACAAAGAGGAAGAGGAGGAGGAGTGGTCTTCAGTGAAGAGGTCTGCAAGTGCAGAGAGAACAATTGTTTTTAAACAATGAGTTTGGTTTTATTTACACCTGTAGATTCTATTCAAGAGTCACAGTACACAATGCTACATAAATGCAGTGCTCATAAACGTGCCCCAATTATATGAATCGCACAATCCTGTGAACTGTTCGCATCATGACTGGTGTGAAAAAACGGCAGTGCCATTTCGTTTGTACAATTTCACACAAACATTTCACTCGCCCTCTCCCTCTCACATTCCAGCCAGTCTCCTGCAGTCTCCCGGGTAACCGAGCCACTGTGCTGCCATGGCAATGAAAGAGGGTGTATGGGTGGAGGGGTCTGGGGTTGGAGGTTCCCATGGAGACCTGACCTTCTGCCATCCTCTCCCTCTCTTTGTGTTACAGAACTTGGCAGAACTCTTTGTATTTCCAGGGGGGGGTCTCCACAAAAACCAGGAGGCTTCACTGCTGGCCAGAAATTCAGCACGTCTCTGTGTGCACATCTGTGTGAGTGCACGCGTGCCCTCACATGTTTGCCCTTGGGCTCACACCATCTGCATGCGCGTCTCGCTCACGTCTCATTGGCTGCGCCCGCTTACACCGCAAAGCCGATTGGATGGCCTGCCTGTAGCCTGCCCTGCTGTGACTATGATTTATAAGCCTTCTAACAAAACCATGATAGTAGGTCATTTGTTCCAAAGCCTAATCAGACAATTTCAATCTAAAAGCACAGATCTTTTCTTGGGATGTTCCACCCAGACTCCCCCCTCTCCCCCACAATAAACATCCAGGTCAGATCAGGCTTTGCCTTTATCTGGGGGGGGGGGGTTGTTATATTTCTCAAACCAGAAGCACAACTTCAACAAAACCCTGACAGAATACACAGTCAAACTATGATGGTCCCACCCTCACACAGTAATTAAAAACACACGTGTTATAACTGATAAATTTATTCAATTTTAACTCCATATCCCAGAAAAGTGTGGCGTCCAAGTACAGAAAATAGGCTAAAATTGTGTGTAAAGAGTGGTAAATAATGGATAAATATGAACATGTAAACAAAACGTGGCACTGACCATTGCCAATGTGAGATCATACAAAAAAATAAATAAAATTTGAAAAAAAGTGTTAAAATCACACGGCTTGGCCAGGACAAGCTCACTGTACTTCCATTACTACACTGCCTGGTGTAACTGAACAAGGGCAAAATTTTAAACCCATCATAACCACAAAGTTATGAAAGAACCAGTAGCACAAAACCGAGCACAGATGCAGGGTCCACCCTGCGCAGGAGACCACCGGGATATAGAACATCTGCAGAGCTATACGGATCTAGGTGGGGCGGGCGTAGACCGTGCATGAGATAGTGTTACATATTCTTTTCTCTTCCTCATAATCCACATGGCCTTCTAGTGTTCGGCTCCCACAAAACACAAAGGTTTGGGCAGCGCGCGGTGACGCACCGCTTGGACTCGCTTCAAACGACGCCCAGTAGCCTTCCATTCAGCCGAGCCTGAACACGAACAGGTGCGTCAGGCGTCGGCTACAATGGGGGCAGGGCAAATCACCACACAGGGTCCCAGCTTCATCAGCTCATTCATCAAGCGCGAGCTCACACTCAGGGCAGCTCTCTGGAAAAGCAGGCATTTTAAAGATGGCAAAACGCAGAGCCCAGACAGCCAGGCGAAATTCATGCCTGAAGGCTGCGGTGCAAAACGTCACAGAGCTGATTCATTGTTTGTGTGCTGATCATCACATCTGGTAGACTGAATCAGCACTGACGGGGGGAGGCGCTCCTCTGTGCTCCTCCACAAACACCAATCAATAGTTCAGCAGAAAGGCTATTCTAACAACCCAAAGACAACCTGAACCTGAAAAACTTGGATGTTCAGTTCCAATTTAAAAGAAATAAGAAACACCCATACAAACAGCAGTAGGGATAAAATTTCTACAGGAAATACAACCGCCTTAGGCATCTTATGACAAGCATCTTAAATTTCACATTCTTTCAAACAAAATTCCTCACATGAACTGCTGGACTCGCAGTTAAGGGTTTTAAGGACAAAGTGATTTTTTTTTGTTACAATCTTTGCCCCCTGGTACTTAAAGTGTGCTAGACTTTACTTTGGATGCCAGCACCAGCATCTGTGTTTTATTCAACTCAGAACTCAGACATACAGTGACTTTTTATTCGCTGGCCAATGCACATGTTAACGAGCTGACAAGAAAATAACAGAGACCCGTGTGTAGAGGATCCCACTCTGACACCAATAACTGTTGCAAACCCTCCACCCTACAATGCCTCTGGGAACTAGGCTAGTAGCTACTGTAGATGTTAAATTTTGTTTGCCAGTCCCTCATGTTTCATGCATGTACCCATAATAATCACAAGCCAAACATTCCAGACCAGGACAAACACAGGCGCTGCATCCAATCACCCACACACACACCCACCCCCTCCAAAACACACTTCCATTCGCTTCACAGGAACACAAGTCTTTCCCATCTGTTTGGGTCAGGGAAGCAGGTGTGGATGTGCAGTTCTGGAAATGCAGCATGGATCACTCATAGTCTACACAGAATAATTGAGGCATATGTAACCATGTTGGATTAAAAAAAGACAATAGACAAACCCTTCCTGTGGTTTTTCCAAACTCCCCATTAGAACAATCCCATTACCACAGGCCATAACAATGCCCACGGGCTAGTCGTTACCCCTGGCCCTGTCTTCGCGACACTGGCGCCCAATGCACCTCCATAAAACCAGCCCGGGGCTTTAAAGGCCTTTGTTTACGTTGGCAACCTAAGAAGCGGAGACAATGGGCGCTAGCTCGCGCCAAGTGGCGTCCCACGCGGAACCGGGCCACGGCTTCACGTGCGCATCGCGCAGCTGACGCGTCCGCCCGACTCGGTGGTGTGGATGCGAGAGAAACCGCCAGATTAATTAATCGTTAATGAATTCATCGTGCATCTGAAATTTCGTTTAGCATCCCCCATGCTACGATTGACTTGACTCAAGAATAGTCTGGGCTTCCCTGGTACTTTGAACTGAAGTCCGAAGGCACAGACACAGATGGACAGTTTGCGTTACACAACCATAACGTGCGTTACAGCCGGGACAAAAGAGCGCATAAATATGCATAAATTAAATCGTCCTACTTTTACAGGTATCAGTTTAAAAAAATGTTGCATTCAAAAAGGCGTACACAAATATACCATCGACGTGACTTAGCCACAATTCAATTTCTGACACGTATTTGGTGCACGGAAAATAGATTGCATACAAGATTATTTGACATTATTCCAATATTCGCTGAAAGGAAGAATTAAGGTTCACCTCATCGTGCCAAACACGAAAACACTCCTAAACATTTTAATCCCAATTCGACATGGGAACGTGGTCACAAAAGCGGGACTATAAATAATTTAATGACCGCAAACAACCCGATACGAAGGCAGATGAAGGAAATTTAACTGGTTGTTATGGGAATGTGCAAATGATCTAGAAAGTCGGAACAATGCAAAGTCCAGACACTTTAGAAAGTGCCCTGGACGTGCATTTATTCCATAACTGCAGAGAGGCAGACAATGGAAAAAGGACTCACCGGCCAGCGAAGCCAAAAGCGTCGCAGATCCTCCAAGAAAAGCACCTTCTTGCATCCGATTACAAACTCGTGTTATAAATCGTAGTTATATTAAATCAACGCGGGCACATGAGCCCCTCGCAGGCTGATCGCTGATGGTAACCAGATCAGGCGTTTCTGATTCCCGTCTCTTCGCCTTCCTCATACGGCAGTTTCCATGCAAACTGGATAAATATGCGCACACATGGCTCTTTTACACACACGCGAATCGTTGGCGTCGCATTTTTTTTAAAGCAGTCCTTAAAATATAAAGCAAATATAAAGTACATTAAACGTTATTAACGAGAAAAGACGTAACGCTGCAATAGGCCTGCACACGGATTACACAGCTGCCCTCGTTTGCCCGTATAATCCGTGGGACAGGACAATCCCCCCTTTTTCTTTTGAGTCAAGAATCCAGTCCATCTGCTGCTAATGTTTTATCGATTTTACACCATCGGCGCACACGTTTAAAACTGTTCTGCTGACTTTGAAACAGGATTTTTTTTTCTGCTCGCCCTACGACGGAGTCTCGTCTCCCCATTCAAACCTTTCCCACTTTCCTCCCCCCATCCAAACCCCCCCTCCCGGCGCCCCGCCCTCAATTCTTTCTTCCCTCTTTCCGTTCACTCCCGTTAATCCTTCCGCTGTTGGTTTTTTTCTTTATGAGAAAACTATCAAGTTTCGTTTAATTTCTCACAGAGATCACAAAGTTCCCTTCATAATAGTTACTTGATTATTATGCGCCAGGAAAAGCGAGAATTAATTTTCTACTCGTGTTTGCTTTCTGTTACGAGGCATTTCATGCGTCCACAATACAGTATTAAAAGCAGAAACTGAGTCCAGGTTCTCGGCGAAGAGGGGACGTACACTTATTGCACGTACACAATTTATACGTACCGCTGGTGGGATCGGGGGCTGGCGGTAATGGCTCCCCTTGGTTCCTTTATTTTTGACAAAACGTTGCTAAGTGCCTTCTAGAGTGGCAAAAACGACACTATTGCCGGCTCTTCACATAGCAAAAAAAAAAAAAAAAAAAAGACTGAAAGTTTTGGAATGTGGGTGCCCCTTTTGTGTGATGGTATGATAATATGCCCTATAGAGCAAGACAATGTGATGAAGTGTGTTAATGAGTGCCCTTCCAGTGGAGGAAATGAGATGTAGTGCCCTATTAAGTGTCCTTACAATGGCCTAAAGGTGTCTATAGGTGTCTATTATGTGTCCTCTATGCCTCCCTTACATGACTAATTGTCCTAAACGGTGCCCTTTTCAGCAAAGAAAATGGGACGCGATGCTGTAATGAGTTCACCTAAAGACCGCGACAAGCATAGTGACGTACCCAGACAGGAGCCCTTCCTGTGGATAAAACTAATACAGTTGCAACTAGAGTGGGGTTGAAATATTACATATTAATACACTTGTAAAGAGATATGTTGTACAAAAAGTGAAAGGACACAAACACGGGGTAAGGAGACACATTTATTATAAAGGCAATTGTCAAGCCATACTCATTTCTACCAAAAAGGTAGTCACGTAGAGTTCATCACAATTAAAGAAACGTAATTAGAACCATGATTTACATTTTATTCCTAAGTCTTTCAATGACGGAAAAATCCATTCGGGACAATAAAAGTTTGGAACACTTTGTGGGGAAACTGGGTTAATTTAAAAAATTCTGTAAATTCATAAGTAAAGATACAAACTGTGTCAATTAATGCTGCATTTTTATGATGGCATAACAGTGCAGTAAAGAGCAAAGTTTACCGTTTTGCTTTTTTTTTTTTTTTTTTTTACTCACACACACACACACACACACACACACACACACAGGCATATGTACACGCAGTCTCACCAACAATTTAAACACCCTGATCAAGCATTAGTGCTTACATCAAGTAAACAAAACATGGATTTTTTTGTGATAAAAATATGAACATCTCTGTCAAATACCTTGACCCAACCTCATGTCAAAACAAAAAAATAAATACCAAACAACAAAAAGGTTGCCTGATCCGTTGCAGTAGCAGTAGTAGTCTTTAGTCATACGGCCATATCTACAGCTGTCCTCACATCGGTTCACTTACGCATGCCTCCATCCTCCATCATGTCCTCCACGCTCCAACCCCCCTACCCATCAGTCCATGCACCCGTCATCCAGCGGGTGGTCTCAGAGCCCTCGCACACCTGCGTTTGCCTCAGTAGGCCGTGCTGGGCGCCTCCCTGGTAGTGCTAAACAGCAGGTTGGCCTTGGAGCTGATGAAGTACGTTGCACCCAGCGACACCAGCAGGACCCCGACTCCCACGCCGAGGGTCAACATCTGCACCCCAGAGAACAGGGAGAGATGGACCAGCAGAATTATTTTTAAATGGTCAGGAAAGCCTGGTGCAGTCAGACACTGAGCTTCTGAAGCTAAATCACAAGCTTGATCACGCTGGAGAAATGTTACATTAAAGTAGAGGAACTTTAAGAAAATTAGATTTATTATTTTATTATTAATTTATTAATTAATAATAATATTATTATTATTAATTATTATTTATTTATTTAAGATTAATTTTTGGTCTGAAATTGGGATTAAGCACGACGGGGAATTTACACCCTGCGACTGACACGTAAAAGACAGACTGTCATCACAATATGCCTGAAAATTTGATTACAATCTTAGACAAAACTAGACCGAGAACAATGAAATGCTACAAAAATGTATCAAAAATGAATCTGAAATGGGTCTGAAATGAGTCTGGATTAAAAAAGGCTTAAAAGAAATTCAAGACTTCCAAACCAGACAACGTAATACTGCTTCTTCAAGCATACTCAATATGTGTACAGCTATACTATGGATTTTTGAAAATAAAAATGTAATTTTACAGAGACAGATATTTTCACAAAAATCACACACACACACCTCCAGATCCCGGCTGGCGACCAGGAAGATTCGGACTCGGATTCGCTGCCATCGAGACTCGGTCCACGTGGAGTAATCTCGAGAGTTGTAGTCCTGCAGGTCGTAGGCTGGTGAGATGGCCCTGGTCATGTGGACAGGCGCCTGCAGGCAGTAGCCCTCACCCTTGGTGCTGTTGGGACCTGCAGGGCCCTGGACCCACAGGTAGCTATAGAGCTGAACGAGGGGGCAACGAGGGTGCAAGACAGACCTTTCAGCATTTCAGAGACAGAGACAGAGAGAGAGACACAGAGAGAGAGAGAGACACAGAGAGAGAGAGAGAGAGAGAGAGAGAGAGAGAGAGAGAGAGAGAGAGAAACCAGGCTTACATCTTTGTCCTGTCCCTGGTCACTGGGACTCTGACATTTGCTCTGGGTCAGGTTGAGGGCGGTCCCAGTATAGTTCGCCAGGAGGTACTGCACCATCCGGGTGGCCGGTTTAACAGCATCGTTCGTGATGGGCACGCCCACATAGTACTGCAGTGGGCGGGGTCCTTCAGGGAGCAGCCAGACCAGACACATTCATCAGAAACAAAGTCTGAATCCACAGCCCAGTGCGTCCACAAATACTCTCCCACGCTACAACTGCTACATCTCACGCCAAGAACGTCTTGCGCCTTCATGCGCAATCTCGCACCATGAGAAGAACCATAATGATGATCTCACTGAAATCATTGTCTCCTACCCAGAGTTTTTACAACACTGTAAAAAACTGTTTGCAGCAGAGCAGGTCACTAAGTCACATTACACAAGGTCAAACATTTTTTCCCATCCTACCCACCGAGCTTCTGAGCCACATCGGGGCTGACAAGTGCTCGGAAATAGCTGTTGTTGGGCTGAACCAAGAATCCATACAGCATCTGGGTCACCTGAGGAGTAGAGCGAAACAGGGACAATGTTACAGGGTAGCCCAGCATCCCTGAGCCACTGAATCAGAAATGACTGACAGGGCCTTACTATTTTGGGGTCAGCACTGATGTTGGACAAATGTGTCGTGGCTCCCCCAGCCTGTATGTAGAGTGATCGGGCGACCAGAGTCGCCACTTCCGCCACACTCTGGATCAGGAAGGAACCCAGGAACGTTAGCTCAACATGCAGTGTGACAGAACACCATACTGCGAGACCTCCTCCGACAACCACCATCACCATCACCACTTAATAGTGTCTCTAGGTCATGTTGTTTCATGTCCGTAACACTGTGCGTTTCCATCCCTCTCTCACCCTGCTGCTATTCTTACTTAAGTCTTGGTTGCATTCATTATTGCCACTCACTCTTTTCTGACCTTCCTCACAAGCTTCTCTATAAACTGACACCGATTCAGATTTCTGCTGCTCGTAAAATAACCCAGACATCCACTTATGATCACATCACCCCATCCCTCCAGCAGCCTCACTGACTGCCTGTGATATATCAAACTGACTTTAAAATATTGTTTCTTACCTTTAAAGCTCTCCATAACCTTGCGCCACCCTATCTCTCAGAACTCGTACAGATCTATACTCCTCCTCGTACTCTCCGATCCTCCTCATCTAGGCTCCTTATTTCTGCTCCTGCCTGCTTGACTTCCATGGGTTTTCGAGCCTTCAGCCGTACGGCTCCTCATCTGTGGAATTCTCTCCCTGATTATATTCGTGACACGGACAGCCTGGCAACATATACATCTCATCTCGAGTAGGGATGCGGTATTCGTTTTATTTTGCTATTCGGGTATTCGAAGTGGCTACTCGAATACTATTCGAATATTCGAATTTTTCGCTTACTGATGACCGATGACATGTCGCATGGCATTCCACGCCATGTGGTAATCAGCGACATCGATCGAGGCCAGCAACACTGCCGTATAAATTTCACCACATTTGACGATTGGTATAGGCAACATGTTGGCTGCTAGTCGAGTCTCCTTCTTGTTCACTGACGGCGTTTGTATAATTAATGTTCCCGTCAGAATTAGCCAGACGTTACCTG
>JABJVR010000065.1:308258-320794 GCA_025773905.1 Chitala chitala
AACCTCACCTTTCTTACACTAATGAGTCTATTCAGGAATGGGTGTGGCCTGCTACCCTGATAGGTATATAGTGATAGCATCTTCCCCACTTCCATCAGACTGAACATACCTTTTGGTAAAAGGTGAAACGTTTCTGCTTAAACGAGAAAGGAGTCCAGTTGACATGACTAAACTTCCAGATAACCTCACCTGAACGACTGAAAATCTTCATACACGTTTATACTGTGTATTAATCATTATTTGATTCAGATATTAGGGACAGTAATTTCTACATAAAACACCATTAAAAAACATTTTTATATGAATATTTTTGGACATGTGGAACGGAGCACGCGACTTTACATTATTTCCATATGGGAAAATTCGCTTTGCTATACGAGTTTATTGAATTGCGAGCACTTTCCCGGAACGAATTATGCTCGCAATCCAAGGTTCCACTGTATATACATGCACACTACCAATACTTTGTTGACATAAATTCTGCACTAATAAATCTGTCCTTCCTTTCCATTTAATCTTATGTAACAAAACAACATATTGATGCCTGTCAGGGCTCTCATGTTTCCCATCACCTGCAGAGTGAGCCAACTCCAGCCAGGTAAGTGTATCCCTGTGCAAAGGCATCCCAGAGAACAGCCTGTTAGCCACACAGCACTCTGCAGAAGGCGGATGCGAGAACAGGTGTGGTTACGGGAACCCAGGCTTGCTCACCTGGGTTGATGCTGAACCTGGACTGGATGTTGGTGCGTCGCATGCAGGTCACGGTGTCGGTGACGGCGTACATGTGCGACAGCAGCTGCATGGAGCACAGCGGGTACTGGGGGGCACTGCCGTTCACGCCCATGTTGTGCTCCTGATAGCACTGTGAGACAGCAAAGAGAGACGCGTCAGCTCTGCTACACGGCCCCACCCCCATGGCTACCACTCAGCCCCGCCCCCTGCCCTGCCTTTTACCTTGCGGATGATTTCGGTTTCATTGTCCTCGTGCAACGAGAAAATGGGGAAGCCAAAGTCTTCGTAGGACAGGCTGTTCCCCAGCGGGTTCCACACTGTAGTGTTGCAGTCGGCCAATTCGGGACCGTAGTTCTTTGAGTACACACCTTTGACGGGGTGCCACAAACCCCCCCGAGAATGTCAAACATCTCAGCTCCATGGAGGGCTTACATCTCTGCTTACGTGCATCCCAGAAATTTTGAAAACTAAAACACACAAGCGGGCGGCTGTAAAAGATGCTGAGCTCAAATGTTGAGTCAGAACCTACCTGTGCCCTGGTTCGGGCAGGTGTTGTGCGGAGAGAATCCCTGTGATGGGCCAGACTTGGGGATCACCACGGCAACTCCGGCCACACGAGCAGAGCCCTTGAACATCATCATGGTGCTCCTGCGGAACGCAAGATGAAATTCTTATTCACCGGCGCACAGCAAGACCCAGTGTACAGTGAGGGATTCTGGACAGACGCCACACCTGTTAAAATGCTGGGCATCCATGAAGACCACATAAGGTGGGTTGGGTCCTGAGTTCAGAACCCAGTCAAGGTCGGACTGGCTTTCCAGAACGTGAAGGACACCTGTATCGCCCGAGATTGAAGCTAAGGAAAGACGCACAAGTGCTGTTCAGTCACTCACCTCAGAAAACAGTGAGCCTGACACACTCCTCACACAGGAATCTGCACACACTAACCACACTCAAGAGACATGTGGAAAATACTCACACTGGCAACCAATCTGGTGCGTGGCGTTGAGCAACCTGACGCAAGGAAAAGTGTTCTTCAGTTCTATGTAGATCTTCTGCTGAACAGAGCTACAGCTAGCACCTGAGTGGGAAAAGAGACAGAGATTAACAAGCCTGTATGAGCAAGTCACACCATACAATTCTGTTCAACATGCCCACTCAGACTGCAAAAATGACATTACCTGCCTGGACATATTTTGTGGCAGTGTAAGTACACCACTCATCTTTATACCTGGAGATAAGTTAAAGTAAACCCAAAGGTGAAAATAACTATCAAACGTTGGCTCGGTCACCAGTTTGAGTACTAGTTGGGGAAAAAAAAATCAGTCTGTCTACATAAAATAAGAACGTGTACGTCTTAAAAGCAGTGACGCTTAATGATATCAACCGGTCAAGCAATCCCACCTAACACTACGGTATGCCAACTTGCAGAAATGCAGTAGGAAAGTAATCAAGGTTATTCTTCAAACAGGATTCTTGAGACTAATTAGAACTCTTGAAAAACGTAAGAGTCTAGTTAAAAACTAAACACAGCTTGTTGGTTGTTTCACCCACGTTCGAATAAAATGCCCAATAAAAGTAACGTTAATATTGTCAGATGAATAAATCCCCTTAATACAAAGGGCACATATAAGAGTGGAGACTGTCACGAGTGCTGTCACGGGCTCGCCGTATTTACCGGACCTCCGGAATTTGGTTCCAACAGATTGTTTCTCATCTCCCATTTAACAACACACAATATTAGCATTAACATTAAGCCATTTTGTTGTAGTCACCTATATATGAAAACAAAAGGCACGACTCGAAAAAGAAGCTAGCCCAGGTGGTATTAAGGTGTACAATAAACACTTAATAGTATAACCACAAGGCACGTAGAGGCCAACGCCGTAGAATACAGAAGATTATTCAAAATTTCCTACCGTAACACGACAAAAAGAGGACAAAAATAGTCAATTTCGGGGACGGTAAATCCATCTTCCTGGTTTGATTTGCACACAACAGAAAGGGAAGCAGTTCGTTCTAAACTACATCCCGTTGTCTTGGGACTTCCGCGACATGTAGACCTCACCAACATGGCACCATATCATTCCACTTCCGCGACATGTAGACCTCACCAATATGGCACCATATAGGTCGACTTCCGCTATATGTAGACCTCACCAACATGGCACCATATAGGTCGACTTCCGCCACATGAGACCTCACCAACATGGCTCCCTATCGGTACGTCACCCTTCCGCACGCTTATAGGTGTGGGTTTGTACTGGGCGGAACAAGGCGTCTAAATTACAGTTGCGTTATACTAGGTTTCTACCGATCTGGACGTTGCCGAGTTTGTTGCAGCTTTGTATTGTTTCTCAAAACACTTAAAGTTGTGTGGTTATCGATATGTTTTCATATGTATACCAAATTATGTAAAAAAAGAAATGGAACAATAACTTAATGGAAGTTGCAAAACAACCAATTAACACTCGTTTCGGTGTTGACCGCTACGTTCTTTTGAAGGCTTAAGTATTTGGAGAAAGTCTTACTTTGATTGTCCTTCGGTACAGTTAATAGAAATTGAGACCGATCTCCCCCGTAAAGATTAAGGTATCAAGTTATATGACACAAATTTAGAGTAACCACTGTACCCATTGGTAAAATAAAGTTTACTGTAGCAGATACCCATGGTAAAATACTTCAGAAGTATTTTTATGATCGAATAGTTCCGTGATCAATTGGCTTTACTCTGCCCAATTCCATCTAAAGTCATAGTCATGTGAATCGCAATAATGTCTTTGTCCTATCATACACACAGAAACTTGGTTCAATAATAGGCGCATTTATTGGTTAAGTTCAGCTTCAGAGTGTGTCTAATGCTACAGATTTCATACATTCGTTTTTTTTTTTTTCCCTCCTGCAACAGGTGTACACAAATGTGCAATAAAAACGAACAGCGAGTCTCCCTAGTTCATAGTTGGGTTTATATAGTTGTGTCAGCTAAGGGGAGCAAGGCAGAATTCCAAGGTAAGACACGTGAAAGCTTTTACAACTGCAAAAGAATGCCATGCACAGAAAAACATACTAAACTACAGATTATTCCCCCTATGCACCATCTCCAATGGTTCTCCAAAACTCTTGGGTATTCTTAGCGAAACTGCAGAGGACTAACACGCAGACCAATCACGTCTTTCCCGATCTCGGTCACCTGGGAAAAAGAAGATTTACATTCCATTACAAACAGCAGTTTCTGCCAGTGCCTTGGCAACATTGGGAGTTTAGTTTAAACTAACCTGTGTGACCCTGCAGACCTGCCCTTTGTAAGTGGGGCAGTAGCAAGCTCCAGAAAGGGGGCACTTCTCTACAGGGCGGCCACGGTACAGAGGAGTAAAGGAGGCTGCACATAGGTCAAAGGGATTGTGGGGGTCATAGTTCAGTTGATGGGCATCCGTCAGGTTCTTCTCACACGCTGCCAGAATCTTCCTGGTCTGAGGTATGAAAAATAGTATTCAAGTTAAAATGAGTCATGTAATAATTTAATACAAAACACATTTTTTCATAAGAAGGCATTAATACGGACGAAGGACCCTCACATGAACACAGTATTACCTGTTGTGCAACATCTGGTTTTGGTCCCAGTTCCAGGAGACGGCGGGCGAAACCGGCGGCGGTCTTAAAGTTGCGCAGTTTGAAGAAGAGGTTAAGGGCTGTGCGCAGAACCAAGACCATGTGCACAGGCTGAAGGCTGCAATGCGTGAAGTACGCCGCCATCTGCAGGACAGAGACACACGCACACATTTTTACAGAATTACATTAACACATTTTAAACCCACACACTCTTCGCTCCGACTTGTGTTTCGTAGACAATGGGAAGCAGTACCTCACAGAGCCTCTTCTGTTGCTCCAGCGTGTCTTTGGGCAGTTTCTTCCTCTCCGTTTCCATGGCAAGGCCAACGATGTATTCCCTACAGATTGTAATCAGCTGCTGCGCCTGGAGGAGACAGTGACATTGTCAACTTCCAGGTCGGCCACATTAAATAGGAAGTGGCATCAAACCTCTCGCACAGTGAGGGTAGACGGCTCCACCCAGCCCCTCCCCACCTCGGCAATTTCCTGCTTGTTGTCGACCACCAGCAGTGGCACGGAGAGCAAGATGGCACGGAAGCGCTCGACGGCTTCCTCGAAGCGGCCCGCAGTGGTTAGCTGGTAGCACTGTTGCAGGCGGGCGATGAGGTCGGCGAGGCGAAGCCCCACGGCCGGGAGGCCCTGCTTTGCGCCTGCATCCTTCCAGTTCCTCTGAGGGAATCCGTAGAGGCAGGGCAGCGAGGGCAGGCCCGAGTAGCATGTTCGCCCGCGGGAGTACGTCTGCATGAACAGGGTCTTGTAGGGCCCAAACTGAACCACTCCCACCTGGTCATGGAGGAGCTGGGGAGAACAGGTACATATTGCAACGATAAGAGACGTGCAGGGACTGTAATCTGCATCTCAATGTAACCCTGGAGTAAAATAACATGCCTAATGCATCAACTTCGCTCTGCTCATTCACTCTGCTCATAAAGCAAGACTTTGGTCCTCACCCTCATGGTGGTCTCGAAGGAGCCAGCTAGGATGTGGTCTACAGGGAGCTGGGAGTTGTTGCACCACATCTGACTGGGACTGGTGCCTTTGGTGGGTGGCACAAAGAAGCCCTCTTCAGCACTCCCTGCTGTCCCAGCCGGCAGCTCCTGCCAATCAAGAAACCAGCGCGATTTAAACACGCAGCTGCTTATGTACCTTAACAATGAGCACAAGCCTACTTTACAGGCTGCTTCTGAATTTGAAATGCAGTCACCAGCTCCGGGGGCAGGTCCAGGTCCTCCTCCACCTCCCATCCACCTCCCTCCTCCTTCCCAATGCCAGCGTCATCTCCAACTCCTTCCTGGGCATCCATGAAACCATCTGTCGGGGTCAGAAGAGGGGAGCATCAGCGCCACCCACGCAGAGAGGACTGGGCGGACAACAAGACGCGTGAAAGGACAGACAAACGGACATGGGCTCACCCTCATCCAGCTGCAGCTCTGCGTCCTCGCCCCAGCCTTCCCCACCCGGGGCCTCCATGTCCAGGTCAGCAGCCATCTGGCCTGCCTTCCCTGCAGAGAGAGCGAGAGCTCAGGAACTGGCGTTGCACCACATTACGCCACATGTGGACATGACTGCCACTAACCCAAGCCTCACCTTTGGCAGAGATGGCACCCTCAAAGAAGCCCTTAGAGACAGTCAGGAGGGGCCAGTTGGTGTCCAGTGGGTTTATGGGAGGTGGCGGTTGGAGCAGCTGGGCATCCGGGTCAATGTCTGGCACCTAATTCACAGGATGGCTCAGTCACACACGCACGCACAGCACTACAGTAACGGCGCCAGGACAAGCTGACACCAGCAGGAAACCGAATGCATTTTTAACACCTGATCTGTGCTTACAGTTTCTTTCTCTGGATCAAAGGTCTCCTTGAGCGCCGCTGCTTCTTCGTCCAGGCCGTGAGTGGCAGCCGTCAGATAGGCCAACGACTCTGCGTGTGTGTGGAACACACAGAGTGAGCAGAGAATTCAGTAAGAGGACAGAGACAGCTTTGGGGTCACGGACAAGAGAGGTGGAGGTTGGTAAAGAAGCAGGGTGTAAATGAAAACAGAAGGCAGGAAGGAAGGAATGGGAGAGACACCTGCCACGCAGACACTCACTCTGGCCGCAGTTCTTTAGGATGCGAACCCTCTCGCTGACATCTCCAAGGTACAAAGCCGCTTGGTAATGGCCGCTCATGTCCTTCCTGATTTCCGCTACACAGAACAGACGACCACACCATTATAAACATCCTCTGTGTGCCGCCATACCAATGTTAAAGCTTCATTGTTAACAGTGTACCCGAAACAGTGACAACTTTCAGCAAGCACCCCCGAACACCCAGAGAACCTCACCGATCTTCATCATCTTGCGCAGCTTTGCCAGGTTGCCAGTGATGAGGTATAGGAAGGTGAGCTTGTCGAAGTTCTTGGTCCTCTGGTAACACATCTCCACCACCTGGTGGTGGCCCTGAAGCAGCGCGGCCTCGCCCAGTCTCTCCCAGCAGCCCCGCTCATCCAGCGCTTTTGCTGCCTCTAGCGCCACCTGCAGGGAGAGGAGGATACAGTACAAACGTGCACGCACGGTGAGTGAGATTTAACCAAGCGATGGGATCCAACACACCCCATGATCAAAGAAAGCTGAGCAGATACCTCAATGTTTCCACATTCGAGGGCAAGGCTGAAGCGTGTCTTCTCGTCTTTCACGAAATGTAGGGCCACCTCAGGGTAGCCTTTCTTCTGCAGGTAGGCGATGATGGACTGGCCCACTAACTTGGCATTACGCACCATGTGCAAGACCTGCATGGGCAAGAAGAAGTGTTTTTGATCTGTGAAACCCTGAGCTACAGGTCCAGCTGTTGCACCAAAAACATATCCAGACCCAGAAGAGGACCCTGCTGAACACCTCCACATAGGCACTCACCTCCTCGTACTTGCGGTTCACCAGGGCCAGCTTGAAGCGGTACTCGGTGGGGTCAATGGTGAGCACACGCGGACGGCACTCCCGGTCCAGGCAGTATACACTATTTCCCCGGACGCGCGTCACGTAGATGGGGAGGTCCAGCGTGCGGATTATGCCGTGATCTCTGCAAAGAGATAAAGAAGGATGGAAACTTGCAGTAAGTTCATAAAACAAGATCCGCCAGACGAGGGTGCATCTGATGTCACGCAAAATATGTAGCATTAGTAACTTACTTAAATCAAAGTGTTTGTTAGAGTAAAAGGTGTACAGTAACACTACATATGTCTGCATGACTTCATACTGACACAGGACGAGTAAATGCCTCACCCAGACGTGAGGGCGTATTTGATGTGGTTGGACGTGGTGTAGATGAAGACCCCGCTCTCGTCCCACGCCCCGCTCTTCACCCGGATGTTCTCGTGAATGTTGCACAGGCTCTCCAGCTTTCTGTTGCAGATCATGATGGCTGTAGATGATGAGATGCACGCATGGAGATGTTGTATAATCAGACACCAGGTCACCACAACCCTAGAAGACTCCCAACTCTGAACATTCAAACACACACTTTACAAATAACAGCATGTTGAAAAAAGAAAAAAAAAAAAAAAACCACATAGCACCTCCTTAAACTTTCCCAGTCAGACAAGCCAGCTGACAACACAAACTTTATTGACTTAGAAATGAAAAGCACGTGTTAGAAGGCAGACATGGGTGGGTACATCTGCGTGTGTGTGTGTGTGTGTACATCAGGCTGAGCACACATGAAGTACAGCGGTCACTGTGGAGAGTCAACCCCTGCAAAGCGGAAGGCCCAGACGGAGTCCCTGGACGCGCGCCTAGAACCTGTGCAAGCCAGGTGGCTGAGGTATTTTGCAACATCTTTAACCTATCCCTGGAGTTGGAAACAGTGCCCAAGTGCCTCAAGTCAGCCATCATAGTTCCGGCGCCAAAGAAAACTCACGTGAACAATATGAACGATCACCGGCCAGTTGCCCTCACACCCATAATAATGAAATGTTTTGAAAGACTGGTTTTGCCCCATATTAAGGCCCAAATCCCAGCAACACTGGACTCTCACCAATTTGCATACAGAGCAAATAGATCTACGGAGAATGCCATCGCTCTAGCTCTCCACACTGCACTGATGCATCTGGAGGGGCGGGGCACGTATGTGAGGATTCTCTTCGTAGACTACAGCTCGGCCTTTAATACTGTCATCCCCTCCCAGCTCATTCATAAACTGGATCAGCTGGGCCTCAGCGCATCACTGTGCAACTGGATCTCCAGCTTCCTGTCAGAACGCCCACAAGTGGTGCACTTAGGTCCACGCATCTCATCTTCCGTAACACTGAACACTGCCACCCCACAAGGCTGCGTACTATCCCCGATTCTGTACTCGCTGTTCACTCACGACCGTGTCCCTGCACATAACTCAAACACCATCATAAAATTCGCGGATGACACGACTGTGATCGGGCTGATCTCTCAGGGAGATGAATCAGCCCATAGAGCCGAGGTGCAGAATCTGGTGAGGTGGAGCTCGTCAAATAATAATGTCCGTCAACTCTGGGAAAACAAAAGAGCTGATCATCGACTTTCAGAGATCAATACGCACTCTAAACAGTGCAGCGTGAACGAATGCTGTACCGTTTGCTGCATGTATGTGTCTGCTGTACCGTTTGCGGCATGTATGTGTCTGCTGTGCCGTTTGCGGCATGTATGTGTCTGCTGTGCCGTTTGCGGCATGTATGTGTCTGCTGTGCCGTTTGCTGCATGTATGTGTCTGCTGTACTTTGCACAAATCTGCACAGTCTGCTGTATTTTACACAGGTCCTAGATTTGCACTGTATGTTCATGCGGTGACAGAGTATGTTTTTTATTTTGTATATTACTGTTCTCCAGTATCTCATCTAGTATATTAGTATTACTTAGTATATTAGTATGCCAGTAGATAATAGTATACTGGTGTATATTTCTTTACTATATTTTAATATACTAAATACACAAAAAGATATATCTTTAGTAATTTATTCGTATATTACTTTTTTATAGCACCTTAAGATGTCCATGTCTCTACCTCCCTGTGGTTCTCACTTACGGAGAAATGCACCCAAATTTCATTGTGCTTAACTGTACAATGACAATAAAGAAATTCTAATTCTAATCTGTGGGTGGGCACATCTGCGTGTGCGTACATCTGCGTGTGCGTACCGTGCTTGGCCAGCAGGGCCACGTGGCTGGTGTCTGTGGACCACACCACGTACTTGACCTTGGCAATTTTGACAGCAGCGAGGGACCGCTTCTGCTGGACATCGAAGAGCGTGACGCCATCGGCGTCGCGGAGCAGCAGCGAGCCCGTGCCCGCGTAGAAGATCTCCTCGCAGCTCGGCACCTGAACCTTCTTCACTATCTCGTTCTTCAGGTTCTTAATCAGCAGCTGAGGGGGCACAATTTCACCGTCATCACTGTCATCTTGCCTCTCACCTCCAACTTTCGACATTCTTAATCTTCCACTGGGAAAGGACTGCTGCCGGCTGCTGAACACTTACGGAGTGCATGCGGTCCAACACGGCAAAGCGGTTCCTGGCGACCCAAACGGCGGTGAGGCCGGAGGAACGCTTTCCTTCCGGGGCTGTAGGGAGAGCGTCCTCGGTTAGTATAGCAGCACAGCACCAAAGCAGGGCAGCGAGGCTACCATGCAGCACCAATGCATGACAAGGTCAGAAGGAATAGAAAATGCAACACTGCCACTGGTACACTGGCATTACCCGTCAACACCGCCGCTGGTACACTGGCATTACCCGTCAACACTGCCGCTGGTACACTGGCATTACCCGTCAACACTGCCGCTGGTACACTGGCATTACCCCGTCAACACCGCCGCTGGTACACTGGCATTACCCCGTCAACACCGCCACTGGTACACTGGCATTACCCGTCAACACCGCCGCTGGTACACTGGCATTACCCGTCAACACCGCCGCTGGTACACTGGCATTACCATTACCGAGACCTGACAGTGAGCTTCACAGCGTCCAGAAGGAGCACGAATCAACTGAACAATTAGCTCACCATCGGGATTCTGGGAATCACTCTCTCGAGGAATGGAGTACAGGTCGTAGGTGCTGTTCTCCAGATTAGTGGCTCTCTGCAGGAGAGGATCGCATTACTCAGATAAAGTCTAAATGTGTGTGCGCTTTGTGGGGACATGAGAGAGACACTCACGGTGCATAGCAACACGGCATTCTCCGCCGGGTTGTAGGACATGCTGAACACCGGGAATTTGGACCCACTGCGGGAAAGGGGAGAGACGACAACAATGAGCCTGACCGAAAAACAGAGACCAACAAGTGGATGGGAGAGGTTTGCTAACAGGCAGACAGGCACCTGCGCAGCTGCATGACTGCCGTGTCTTTGCTGCTGTGGAAGTCGAGCTGGCGCAGGAAGCGGTCCTTCACGTAGTACAGCATGTTCCCATAAACGGCGTAGGCGGGGCGCTCACGCTCCAGTTTAAAGACCAGCATGCCGCTGTCATGACCTGCAACGCAGACCACACTCACACCGGACACAGACTACTCCGCTTCTCACCAAGCCCAAACACAATTCACGTCATCATGTTTTGCTGATGACCACATTGTAGTCTCTACACTCAAATAGTAGAGTACAGGCCCGAACTCCGTTTTACCCTACCGGCAGCAAAGAGGTTCAGGTTCGGGTGCGCCCCCAGCACCCAGAAGCGGTCATGGTCCCGGCGGAAGGTTTGCACGCCTGTCCTCTTGGACATGTCCCACACCCGGATGCTCTTGTCCTCCGAGTTGGACAGGATGAGCTCCTGGCGTGGGTGGAAGACGGCGCAGGACACGTTGTTGTAATGCCCCCTGCATGTGTCCAGCTCCCACGCCTTCGACTCTGCAAAACAAGAGCGCCGCGTTCCGTGGTCACATGGGCCCAGAGGGGAGGGGGTGCATCACAAACGGAGAGACGCACGGTCCTACTCCAGAACACGCTGCTTACCGTTCATCCTCCATATTTTGACCTGCCGGTCATCCGCTCCAGACACAATCAGGGGCATGCTGGGATGAAATGCTGCCCAATTTACACCGCGGTCATGACCCTGGGGAAAGAGGAGGGGGAGGGTGGGTTAGAAGGACAGCTGGAATCACACCAACCCCTTTGTTATACTTCCTCTTGCTCACTGTATTGCAGCTCATGTGATGGTTCATCTTCAGACACTTTAATAGGTCTACCAAGTTTCCCTAAACTCATTCTTACACAGTAAATCCCCATTAAGTACAACAGCTTAACTTGTCCCAGACAAAAGCCAAAATGCTTTAAAAGCTTTTTTCTGAAGTCCATTTTTTTTTTTTTTTTTTAAACCATCAACTCCCTCCTTCCCTTCCCACCTTAAACCTGACAGTAGTACGGTCACATCCTTCACCTCAAGGACGTGCTTGACGACAGCATCAGAGGTCCCGAACAGGTCGACGCCAGAGATCCCGCGCACCTCCGTCTCCACGACACCAGGCGACAAGTTCTTCTTCCTCAAGCCTGAGGACCGGCAACGCGGAAAACCACACGGGGTGGACGCAAGAGACAGGTTACTCACACAGGGGAAAACGCACGCGGTGGGGTGTCATGGAGAGGGGCGGAGCCAAGCACACAGAGGTGCACGCGCACACACACGTACACACGCAAACAGATCATCTTCACTGCTGCGCCGACAGCGATACACAAATGCAGACAGAGTTCGCTTCATGTTCCTGACCAGAGTATGCCACAGACAGAGCACATTCACTCAGTAAACTACCCAGGACTGGCACAGAAGAGCCGCGTCCTCACAAACCTGGTACTGGACACACACACACGCACTTCAAACATTATTTGGCTTAATTATTATATAAAAGGGCTACTAGGCTAAAAGTGATAAAAAGTTACCTTTGTACTAATGACCAAAAAAAAAAAAAAAGTAAATTTCATAGGGTTTATTTGTGAAGCTCTAAAACTACATAAAAGAAGCATTCAAGCAAATTAACAGCTGTCTGTAGGCAGACAACAATAGAATGGGAAAATATTCCGTTATCATAAAATAGTAGTCGTAATTTAACACTTTACCAACACGATTCTCTCAAAACTTATCAAGAAGCCATACCATTTAAATTTAATTCACAAAAAAAAAAAAAAAAAAAAAAAAAAAAAAAAAAATACCACAAACAAAAGATTTCCATAGCAAGAACTCAAACCGGAACCAGCAAGCCAAACAAAACAAGAC
>JABJVR010000065.1:320894-354722 GCA_025773905.1 Chitala chitala
AGAGGTTCACTCTTCAGTGCGGGGAGAGTGGCACAATAACATTGGCGTGAATCTGGCATCTTGGTGGTGAACCCAAACCAGCTGAATGGGCCGAGAGTCCCTGTTTAGGGCTTACAAGAACAGCTGAAGCTCACAGTCGGTCCAGCCTCTCTGGAGAGCGGCTACTTTTTCCACATTAGTCATGTGTGGAACGTATGGGTGGAACTTCTTTTTTTAATGGGAGTATTTTTTTTTCAGTACTTGTTGCGTCTCCTAAGAATGTCCTTTGTAAGAGCAGAGCTGGTTTGGGGATTCATGTGTTTGTCCCTCTGTACAAACATCTATTCGAGTGTCCTGCAGGAAGTCAGCTGATAAAAGTGGGTGCAGGTTTCCTTCAGGAAGGAGAGTGTGAGAAGAAAGAGATACGGGTGACCCTCCGCTGCCTGTAACTGCTGTCTGAACTCATTAAGTGCAGGTCACAGTAATTCAAATGCACTTACGCTGCTGAGCTTTGAATGTGAATATGACATTGTGTCTTCTTGCAAATTTTAGGTTTAAAGGTTTAAAAAAATTCACCGTGTTTTGTTTCTGCGTGCAGTATGAAAGCTCGCAATGAGATGAATAAGATGACATTACCAAAAATGAAGCACAGGAATGAAGAGTGTCTGTCTGTTGTAACCACCGCCCCAGAGCCCCCACACCCTTCAACCATCCCCCAAATTATTAAACTCATGGACAGGTCTGTTCCCAGCACAGCTGTCTGGTCTTTCCCAAAAAGGTTGCCAACAGCTAGTTCACAAGGCATGCTTGGGGGGTGGCCACGCCCATCTGCAGTGAGTGGCCACGCCCATCTGCAGTGAGTGGTCACGCCCATCCTCAGTGAGCAGAGGCCCTTCTCCTCAAACGTTACTTTCAGGCAGTGCTGCACTGGAACACGCTGTTGCGCTGGGCTGGTAGCGTTTGGTGAGAAGGACAGAGACTGAAAGCTGCTGTCACTTCAGCTAAGGGAGAAAATAAACCTAGGAAAGCCACTTTCCGCTGACTAACTGTGTTAGCGAAGGGCAGCTCCTGTCTGTCTCACGGTCTGATTTAATAAAGCCTGTCCTGTTCTCCTGCCCTCTCCGTCCACCGTATACGTTTCAATCCCCGATTCACGCACACTACACTGGTGTCAGTCGGTCTCTTTGACATGTATAGGTATCTTATAAAATGTGGAAGATATAAACGATTTGTTTAAATTAAGTGCTAATACGTATTAATTGTAAAAGTGCGAAAATTATTTGTAGATAAATTGCGCAATTGTCCTTTCAGCACCGTGTGGCCGAACGACTGACGACCGACGCTGTCACAGGTAATCGAGTTATAATATACAGTATATTTTTTACGATTCATTTATTACACATTTATTCAAAACATTTTTGTCCCACGGGTACAACTTTTTTAAATCCGAGTGTATATGTGATAAAGGGATGTGTACCGGCAATTCCACATTTTTCACCAGCATTTAACCCGTCCCGTTTGTAACGGGCTGGTAATCGCCCTCAAATGGACACAATGCTGCCCCCATGTGGGGAAATATTTGAACTGTCAAAAAATATGCTCATTTTAGCGTTTTACGTTCCTCAATATTGTTGTTCTGTGTATTGATCTCGCTCCCAGATTGTCACCAAATGAAGAACATCAGTGCTGACGTCCACCTGTTACAGTGCACCAACGCATAACTCTACAAGTGAAACCTGAAGGGGGAAGGGAAAGACGACGCCCATAAGGTCTAAACCAGCAGTTCTTACCTGGTTTACAGCCTAACACAGCAACCCAGGTCCCCATCTAATCTGAACCAAGGCAGATTTGGACACAGTGACTCTACCCTTACCTTAATACCTTTAGCTTGATATCGTAGATACAGAGGCTATCCCATCATGCCGCTGATAGTGTTTCACTCGTCGCCCTTGCTGTGGGTGCGCATTGCCGCCCTGGTCTTCTCATGCGTGGCCTTCAGCGTGGCGGTGCACGGTGCCGCGTTGCAAGAGAAGACAGCCGACTGGTGCATCTTTTGCTGGTGCTTCAGTTTCGCTGGGACGCTGCTGGTACTCCTCATGGAGATGTTTGGGCTACAGACGCGCGTGCCCGTTTCCTGGAAGAACTTCCCCATTACGTTCGCGTGCTACGCCTTGCTCCTGTGCCTCTCGGCCTCCATCATCTTCCCGCTGTACTTTCTGAAGGGCTACACCTACCAGCGCAACACCGAGCCGTACAACTACCGCGTCGTTGCCACGGTGTTCTCCTGCTTCGCCACGGTGGCGTACATGTCCGAGGTGAGCATCAGCAAGGCGCGTCCGGGCGAGGTCGCTGGCTACATGGCCACGGCGCCGGGCCTCCTCAAGGTGTGCGAGACTTTCGTGGCGTGTGTCATCTTTGTGTTCATCAGCGACCCCGTGGCGTACTCGCAGCACGAGGCCCTCAAGTGGTGCCTGGCCGTTTACTGTATCTGCTTCATCGTGTCGGCGGCCATCATCGTGCTGTGTGTGGGCGAGTGCACTGGCTTCCTGCCGTTCCCCTTCGCCCGCTTCCTGTCGGCCTACGCCCTGCTCGCCGTGCTCATGTACCTCTCTGCCACTATCATCTGGCCCATATTCAAGTTTGATAACAAGCACGGGGGCACCACTCATCGCCCGTCCTCCTGCAGCTCCTACTACGGCCTGTGCCCCTTTGATAAGCTTATCGCCATTGCCGTCCTCACGGCCGTCAACCTAATTCTCTACCTGGCTGACCTGGTCTACTCCGCCCGCCTGATCTTCATCAGCGTGTGAAATAGGAAGGACGGCCCAAAGTAGTTGAAGGAGCAATGGGAGGTGGAGCGGGAACAGGAGGACGTGGATGTGGTGGAGATAAACTGAAAAAAGCTTGTTTTTACCATAGCAAGCTCTGTCTAATGCTTGAAACTCTACTTCCACAAAGCATTTAGCATTTTCCTTACAAGGCTGTATACGTGGTAGATTTGTGTTCACTTGTAATGTCCACTGCCATAACATGGCATCTGCAATTTAGCTATGACACAGCTGATTATGTTGTCAGTCTCCTTGACCTGTGTCTGTTAGTATTTTCAAGATGAAACATTGTGGTTTCCATTTATAATTTGGTGGAAGCTCTCCTTAAGTGTTCCAGACTGATTTTGGTTAACCGGCGCTTTTAATTTAAAGCATAAAATAGTGTCTGAACTTTTCTGACGGCTGTTTCTTCAGAATCTTTATGGTACATCCTGAAGACCTTTAATGTCCACTGTTTCATATGTGAACCCTCACTGTACCTTCAGTTACTGTTACAACATTACTGTCAAAGACAGTTCACTGTCTCTGTGGTTAAAATCCCTGTAGTGATATAGAGGTTTTTGAAAATTTACTGCAATGTTTTATTTCTTTACTCTTTCAAGTAGTCCCCTGACAATTAAATTTTACTAAAAGGCTCAGGTCAGATATTTAGGATAATCTTGACCTTTCAGTTTGTGTCGTCTTTACAATGAAAAGCTCTCATCTGAATTATGCATTTTTATACAGCACTGTGCGGTTTTATTGCTAGTGACATTTTTTACACACATGCGGTTCATATCGGTATCAATCACATTTTGAAATAACATTTTTGTTTTTATAAGTTACTATTGTGGTCACTGCTGCCAAAATTAGCTTCTTAACCTTGTGTTTTTGATTATGCTGAATGTTTTAAATGATAACACATTGCTGGATTTATACTACTGTTGTAAACGTGTAAGATTAGTGTGCGCACCTTGAGCAGTTAAAAAAATGTATTAAAATGTCTTTCACCAGTGGACTAGATATGTATCAATTTAAAAAATAAAAGACATATGGCAATGATTATGGAGGAAAATGCATACTACAAAATGCTCTAGAATAAGCTTAATTTGGGCTTTAGTGTTTATTTCTATGATTCTCTGTTCATTCTCTGATCAAATTTGCTAAGGATGTTAACCAAAATGAATACCTTTAGTGCCGTTTCTTACTCAAATTTTCAGCTCCATCCCTTGATGAAGACGATCGTTATTTTCAAAGTGACATTTTACACTGCTACGTGTAACCTAACACGCCTCACCTCTGTGAAACATTCAGGGACGTAACTTGAAAGAAAACAATGAAATGTACACTTTTGGTTTTGTTATAATAAATAGTACAGTAGCAGCAATGAAAAATAGGCAGCAAGTGAGAAACAGTTTGACATTTCACCAGTTACAAGAGATGAATGAGATGTTTTCCTTGTTTTTGGTTTCATCCTTACCAAAACTTATGTTAGTTTAAAAAAAAAAAACAACTCGGATCAGTGTGGCAGCTATATAATTATTTCGCCTGTTAACGTAAACGATTCAAATGCTTTGCCGACCACGCCCATTTTGTAATGACGTCATAAGGTATGGAACCAGAGCTGTTTTCAGTATTGTGTGTCGGTGCTAGAGGCCTTTGACCATGGTCTAATCAGGGATCCCCTGCTTTGATAACCATTTGTTTTTAATATATATATTTTGGCTGTACTTTTAATCAGAGCATCACCTGTACTACACGTCTGTACCGAATATTTAATCCAACGCTGAATAAAAACTACACAAAAGACTGTCGCGTGCATGGCTGTGTTTTGTTCAAATACGAACAATACTTGAAATATCCAGGGGTGTATGTAGCGGGAGATCAGTAAGGTACGTACCCCGGCGCAAGTTGAAGGGGGCGCGACCGAGTAATTACTATTTTAAGCAAGCAATCCTGGGACAGTGAAAGTCACCAAGCCCCTCCCCTTCCCCCGGGACGCACAGTTTCAGCGGTTGCTCTAGGCGCATATTTCCCATAAATGTGCCCCTGGAAATATATCTGCAAGTGTACTTGCATTTAAATCTATACAATTGAAGCAAAGCAGAAGATATTTTGGCTGAGTTGATTTTTACACTTGCGCTGTTTTCTCAGTTGAAAGGCACTGCTAACACAGGTATCAGAATGCACAGAGGTTAAAACCTGATAACATTCAGGTTACCCATTCCGCATTACGATGAAAGCCATGAGAAACGTGCACAATCTGTTGGGTCGTGCTCAACTAAGCAACCAAAAAAAGTCGAGCAAAACGCAAAGCACGAACGTTTCATGGTGTGCGCCCTAAAAAGGGGGACTTGAGAAACGCAAAGTTTGCGGATGCAGTGAACGCGCTCACACGTGAACTCGCAAAGCGGACCCCGACTCTTCTCGTATTTCAATGCCGCACAAACATATCCTTGAAGACGCCGCTTGGAGAAATTCTGGTCTGGTAACACAGACAGAAGATGCTGCTCTTTGTGGTCACCAGTTAGGTGTCGTTTTGACTTCTCGCTTTCAAAAAAAGAAAAGTCTTAAGAGTCACCGACAGTCTCTCACGCTGTTGGGAAAATAAACGCCCAAAATTTATTCGAAGGATTACGGTTTTTTAAATAGCGTTGAGTCACTGGGACAATTTAAGAGAAAATCCCTCTTGACAGATCGCTGAACGTTGAAATGGACTGTGCTGTTGCCCATGTGATATTCCTAACAATCTAATGCTTCCGGAAAAAAATATGTTGGCTGTGGCGTGAATATCGGACACACTGTTTTTATGACTTTATTTGCAAATGCAGCAATGTGACGTAGTATGACACAATTCCCAAGATAAGACCCACGCGAATGGTCTGAAAAAGGCATTTCCCTAAGGGCAGGTACTAATCCGCAACATAATGTTGCTGATGCGTTCATTCCTGTGGTTTCGCCCGCCTAAAATCTTTGTTAGTTATGTCGAAATAAATATCTGTAGGCTTATGAAATCTGTTCCATTTTCCTGGTGTACTAATGAGGCAAAGTGTTTCTAACTTCCCTTTCACCTAGTCTGCTGATTCATTCTACTGAAGATGGACAGAAACGTTGTTAGGTCGTAAAACTGCAAAATTTGGCAGCTTTTCTTTAAAGCGGCTGAATGTTACTGCATACTTTCATCGCCTAAACACGTTTTACTTCACAAGCCTTGATTAAAACCATTTGTAAGTTTTTGACTTGGAAAGAGTGCACGTGCTCTTTTTTCGTGTTTTAATCTGCAATCAATGAAAACCCACCATGTGCTTCATCAATTCATTACTAGCTGAGCACTTTACGACGCGGTAAATTTACTGTTTCATGGAAATAACTTGGAACTTTACAACATGGTAAATGTGTTTCAGGGAGACCATTCGTTTTACATAGAAGGGTAAAAAATTGTGATCAATTCTCTGACTGAGCATTTGAAGGGTCTACATCGGATGGTCTTAGCACATTATGCGCGACTAGACTGGACGACACGGAGTGTTAACCAGCCAGCAGAGGGCGCTAAGGAAGCTTCAGATCGGCCAAAAAACAAGGCAACACTTTCTCTAGTTGCTCTTATAACTAATTTGTTACTTAAAGTCTCCGGTTGTCCCGGTGGCAATGACGATAGTCTACAAAAGCTCCAACAAAAGACAAAAGAGGACAATTTACTGGGCTGTGTCCATTAGGTGAGCAAGATCTGAAGGACAGGTCAGCAGGTCAAGAGTGGGCTGCATTATGTCAGCCTAGGATAAATCCAGAAATGAATGGAGCGATATTATGTATGAAAGCTGTTACCAAATTGGGCATTGCTACAAAACTGTCAGATGACGTTAGTCTCAATTAAGACATACCAATTATTACTGTATTAACATTTATTTGAAAACATAAAAAAAAATTAGGTATAACATTACAAATGATAATTATACATATAATTACAATTGTGCTCACTGCGATAAAGTGGATTCATATGATAAGAAGCTGGTTTACAATATTTGAGCACTATTTTTAGGGTGTGTTTTAGGCTCCATTTACTTCGCATTGTTACAATACCGTAATATCGTACTCGGTACATTTTAAAGGCTATAATATGAAAATGTACTGCTGTTTCCAATAATGCACTTAACATGACAAAATGAAAATAACTTATGTTCATTCTGGTCTGCTGTTGATATAGGAGGAGGGGAAGGCGGTGATGTCTTCCCCGATGAATTCATTCACTGTGGCAAAAGAGGCATTTTTGTTTTAGTGTGTTAGGAATGTTTGTTGAGGAAGTCTTCCCTGTTTGCATGCAACATCAGAAAAAAAGTGTTGATAAATACAGAGCAAAGATCACTTACCTTCCTCGAGGGTGATGTGGTGGATTGTCGACGGGCCTGGAAAATCCAGGGAACTTCCCTGCATTTTCATCCCAACCTGAGTGCCTGATTGTGGGGTGACTCGTTCTCCAGGGCCCTGGCCATGGAGCTCCCAATTTTCAAAGTGGGTGTAGGCTGGGGGATAAAAGTCTTGGTAGGGGGCAGGATTGGAGGGAGGGGAGGGGCATATTTCCTGGGGGTAGGAGCAGTGAGGGTAGGGGGAGTGTGTCACGGGAGGCAAGGGGGAGGTTGATAGTGGGCTGCTGGCAGGAAAGGGGCTCAACGAGGATGAGTGTGAAGGGGAGGGGGAGGAAGAGAGGTATGGGGAGTCCAGCCAGGGGGAGGGTGATGGAGATGGCGGGTGGGGGTTTCTGGAATACAGGGGGGGCAGCAGCTCTGTAAAGCCCAGCTCCAAGTTCTCAAAACTGGGATTTCTTTCTGATAACCCACCTCTGCCTCCAACCCCTTCCTCTACTGCTTCTGTCTTGGGGCAGTAGTCTTCCTGGTACCCCTGTTGGGGGTATGCAGGGGGGTAGTCGGCTGGGTAAGGTGGGAGGTGGAGCGCCCGATGCCCTCTCTCCGCAGATGATTCGTGCCTTAGTCCTGTTGAATCCAGTTCACTCCCTCTGCCCACAGGCACTGAAGATAATGTTGCCCCTACCGTAGGTAAGACTGCTTGGCATGGCTGGGGCAGTAAGGGGTCCTCCTCTTTAAACATGACTATGTGCAAAAAAAAGCAAGCAGAAGATGAAATTAATCAATATAACAGACCAATCAATGACCAATTAATAATTTTTGGTTAAAAAATTAATTAATTAATTAATTAGGCCACCAAGAGCCTACTCACCTGGCAGGTACTTGAATGCCTGTGTGCTGCTCCGTTTCCTTTTCCCGTTTGAAACATAGAGGCAGACAGACACTGGATGGCTCACTGATGGGTCACTGTAGGGTGGCACGCTCACACACAGCACACACTCGAGGAGAACACCCAACACACACGTCACTGTGGGCTGCACATACTAATCAATGCCGACCGAAATTCACAGACTATGGACATGCTACATAGGCATTAGTGTTACTGGTGCCATTTCGCCACTAGGGGGCGTAAAGTCTCATGTTTAAGGAATCCTACTAACTGTCACATACATGGGTATGAGGGTCAGAGTAAAAAATTTGTGTGTTGCTTATAAATTCTTGTTAATTAATTAATTACCTCATTGCTTTTCTCCCGGTCCACTTGAGCTTCTTTCTCCCATTGTAGCTTTCCGTCTGTCCATTAAAGGCAATAAAAACGTTAAAGGCAATAAAAATGTTCACAGTAATAAATGAGGTAAGTTTACTGAAGCATACCAAGACACACACACACACGTCTGTCTTCCTTTATACCTGTTCCTCTCTCTATAAAGAGCACCCTGGAATTAGGCAGGAAGTTGGCTCCACCTAGCACAAGCTCCTCCCCTCCTTCCGCAGAGCAGGACGATTGGCTGATGGACTCCACCACGGGTAGCTCCTGTGCAGAGCGCTGGGCTGTGTAGCGATGGGCAGATATATGTGATTGGCTGAAGTCAAAGACCAGCTGATTGATTGGCTCAAGCCAACACACAAGTGGGTAGCAACTCACAGCACTCGATGGGCAATGAGGCAACCTGCAGGGCGAGAATACGGCTGGGCGTGGTCAGAGGCGGGCCGACGGGGATGTGCGTGCGGAACACGAGGCGCACTCGCGTGTTCTTCCTCCCCACGTCGGTCTCGCCTTTCCGCAGCTCGATGTCAGAGTTCCTCAGCTTGAGAATCCCTGCGCAGTCAATCCTGACAGCAGCCAGAACAAGCGCACACATAATTACACACAGATTGTGCAGGACAAGTTTTACTGCCACACTGGAAGACAGAGAAATACGCAATAAATGATCAAATTATATGCTTTTCAATGTTTCACTGATTCCATTATTCCATAAATTGTTTTCACTTATTTGCTTTTAATGCTTGAAGGTATAACCTTTAAAAAGGCAGGTTTTGCACAATTCTGATTTAATGACATACAACTATAAAACCTGAGGTTGTTTTAACACTTGTGGTTGAAGACGTTTTCACTGCACAAACTATGTTCCTCCTCACTTCGTTTTGTCCTCCCTCCCTCCACCCCCCCATCCCGCTCCACCTTAATGTCTCACTCACAGGGCGCTCATGTTGTTGTCAGGGCTGAGGGGAATGTCCAGAATCTTTGTTCCTGCCTGGATGCTTTCCTGACTGGCAGTGCCCACCATCTTACCCGTTACCCTGGAAAGGCGGGTACGCCATACTTCAGTGAAGCATAAAGCCAAATTCACGCACACTCACACACACACAAGCACATGCGCCATCACATATGGACACAAAAGGTATATACGCACATGAACATATGAACACACACACACACACACACACACACACACTTCAGTTAACTTTATAGCTCAGCTCAGCTCAGTTCAGCACTCCTGCATTACTGTACTCGTCAGTCAAGTAGACTGTCTACTTTTACTGTAGTAGAGGTAAAACACTGTACCCTACCTGTGTATCTGGTAAAAGGGGTGCGGGCGGATGGACCGATCATCTGCTGTCCCCACAAACACCTGTAAGGAGAGAGGCTGTCTCTCCGTGTATCCTAGTAACTGAGAGAGGGAAAGTGGATGTTAAAATGGTCCATATTGCTGGCCTGTCACTGGTACAGAAATACTACACAATGTAGACAGGACAGAGCTCTCTCTCTCTCTCTCTCTCTCTCTCTCAGATGCACACGCACAAACGTGCACACGCATATACAAGCATGCATCCACACAACGTGAGGATAACTCTGGCACCTTGACGACAGGATGCCCTGTGGGCGTGGCCTTCACTGCACCCCGGCTACCCTCGGTCTCATAGTGGGCACGGTGGTGTGCCCGGGGCTGCACATCGATGCGCAGCTCATACTGGTCAAACTTGGAGGGCAGGGGCCAGTCGAGCGGCGGAAGAGCGTTTGACCTACAATCATGTTTTTTTTACTATTATTTAATCATACTGGAAATTTCAGATATAAATGGTCTTTATACAAACGCTAGTATATTTCCAAGCTTATTCCTAAATCATAGTTTCATAGTAAGCTTCCAGTGAGAGGAAGCAGTCTGAACTGGCTTCTGGAATCCTGTCCCAGCTCAAACATTGCACTCATGTACCACCCATGAGCCATTCCAAGCCATCAGGTACACACCCACCAGCTACTGTCAGCTTTTCCTGCACGCACACTTGCATAGGCCCATCTCTTTTTGCATTCTATATTACCAGGTGGTACCCTGTAAGGGCACTAATTGGCTCTTATGTCAGACCTTCCCCAAGATGACTAGGCACTAACTATCAAAACACCACCCACATATATGGTGTAATAATTATACATAAATATATAATTGTCCATATATTGTTGCAAGTGTCCCAGAGCTTCTAATGCAGCCTTGCAGAAGATGATGATGATATCCTGGTAGCACTGTGATATGCTGTTAATTCTAACAAAATACTGAAGGCTACACCTCAGAAAAAATGTACACACCATCAGCTATCTTCTACCAGTCATCTAAGCAATACTTATATCGTACTATGGGGTTCCTTACAGTACTTTGTGTTTCCTATTTAACTTTCCTTTAACAATTAATTTAAACACCAACTCAAGTAGTGTTGCATGTGATTGCTGTCTAAAATCAATCAGTTAAGGGCTGAAATATCATGACGGTCTACCTGACGTCATCGTGTGCCCCCCTCCCCTGTGACCCCTTCCTCTGCGCCTACCTGACATGTCATCGTGTGTCCCCCTCCCCTGTGACCCCTCCCTCTGTGCCTACCTGAAGAGTGGGCTGTGCGCACTGGCTCTGCTCCTTCCCCACCCCAACGCTGAGGGCACCGACAGGTAGTCCATGCCCAGAGAGGAAGAGTCCCGTCTGGGCTGAGGCGGGTCAGGAAGAGGGCAGGGGGAAGTGGGGGCTGGAGTCTGCTCTGGATCTCTGTCCCGTGACGAAATCTGAGGGGAGCACACAATGGGGGTTACGTCACTAACATGATGAAAGTCGATATAACGACTTCAGTCTTCCATTACTGTAACTGTGAGAGACCACTATTACACCCTTACTGTTACAGGACTATAACCATGGGAGACCACTGGGCACGCTCAGCGTTACACCCTCACTGTTACATCACTGTAACCATGGGAGACCACTGGGCATGCTCAGCGTTACACCCTCACTGTTACATCATTGTAACCATGGGAGACCACTGGGCACTCTCAGCGTTACACCCTCACTGTTACATCAATGTAACCAGGGGAGACCACTGGGCACGCTCAGCATTACACCCTCACTGTTACATCACTGTAACCATGTGAGACCACTGGGCACACTCAGCGTTACACCCTTACTGTTACAGCACTGTAACCATGGGAGACCACTGGGCACCCTCCCTGTTACACTTTTACAGTTACATCACTGTAACTGAGAGAGACCATACAGCACTGTTTCCCACTGGTTCACGACTTATCCTTAAGACCACAATTTGTCATTGGTGTAACCACCAATGCTAACTAACTAAGTTTACATGTTTTTCATTATATCAGAATAACCCAGTTTGAATGTGAGACTTCCCAGCATGCTCAGTAACACCTACATGTCCTACATGTTGTCTAAGTAGTGCTGGACCTGTATGGGAGAAATAACAGCCACTAGCCTGTTCCATTGAGGTCTTCCTGGTTTTTTGTGGAATACTGAGCTCCAGACTGCCTGGCAACACTTGGCTTGGGGGGGTGGGGTCCACACTCTCAACAGGACATGGGTATTCCTCAGAGTAACTGCCTCTGCGGGAGGTGCTGGGTGACGGCAGAGGGGAGTTCCTGCGCCTTTTGCCCCCCGGAGAGGTGGGACGAGAGGGGGTTGATAAACAGAAATGGGTGGTTGCCTCAGTTAATTCCTCCTCCTCTGCCAAGAGCGAGTCACAGCTGGAGGCGGGGCTGAGCCATCCACGAGAGGAGGGGCTGGAGGCGGGGCTTGGGCTGAGGGAACCGCCTCCCAACATCCCCTCCCTGTAACAAAAGGGATCTAGCAGGGGCAGGAAAAGGCGCTCCCGATCCCAGCAGCCCCCATTGCCCCAGTAATTGCCTCCGGATGTAGTAGAGTCCTCTTCTGGGGAGATGGTGGTGATCTGAATACTGGGGCACTCAAGAACTCTAGATCCTGACACCTGGGGGAGAAGGGGGCATGGATTGAGACAAGAAGGGGTTTCAGAAGAAAAAATAATTAATTAAGTAGTAAAAAAAATTTAGTCATATTACTTAAATTCACTTCTCATTGTGACACAGAACTGCAATAATAGGTACTGGCATTTGTAATAAACAGAGCACCCTGGGGGAATTTAACCATACAGCAATTTTTGTAAGCACATTCTATTAAATTATTGTTGTGTTAAATAGAAAATAGTATTCCAACATGACAATAAATTGACTTGTAAATTATGCTTCTGCTGAGGTAATTCTTGTGTTTATTTAATAAAAGAAACACTGAGACACATTTTTATGGCATTTTCTTTGGCTGAGTCAGGAATGCAAATTAAGTGCAATTTTCAAGACAGGAAAAAAGAAGGGAAAAAAAACAAGTTCAAGGCTAGATTGTTTCAGCCCTGTCCCAAAGTACTGATTAAACACATTCTCTGACAGCACAGAGATGGCTGTAATTACTGAACGTCATTAGTTCAGACATGCAGTTGGTAAACTGTGCCTATGACATTACATAGGAGAGAGAGAGAGAGAGAGAGAGAGAGAGAGAAAGAGAGAGAGGTACATTCATCAGTAATTTTCCCTTCATGTTTCTGCAACTCCATAATTGTTTTATTAGTATTGTTGCAAACTGTGTTTCAGCATATTTTATTCAGGTTGATGATTATCAGACTGAATGTTTGCGGCAGCCAAATCAGTCATCTACCTAAAGCTCTGCTTTCCCTTAACAACTGTATTATTGAATAATATATAAACACACACCACGGTAATCTGGTGATTTTAAAGCATACTGCACACATATATATATATATATATATTTTTTTTTTTTTTCTCAACGCTTTATGCGGTATACTGACACCTAGCGGCGACAAGATGGCTAATATAAACACGAAATACGAATGGAAAATAGTACACTGACACCTAGTTAAGGAAAAACGTATAAACAGACTTTTTGCGCCTCCCGTAGCCATGTAGGTGGAGCCACTCTTACCGAGAAGGTCCAGTTAGAGTGCGAGGGAGAATAAGCACTCGTAAAACACACTGCCAAGCAAGTGTGCAAAGTCGACCAAAGGAATGTGCAAAGAAAAAAAATTAATACATAGGTACATTTGGTCCAGCTTGCTAAATTAATAAAAAGCAGCACTGCAGACCTATTACTATGCAGAAGGCAGCGCGACATCAGCAATCCAGTTGCGTTTCATCTAATTTGAAAAGGTATTGGAAAAACCTATTCACAGTTAATTAAATAAGAAGTGGGTATCTAATCTTTCTTTTGCAAGCCAAAGCAACGCATTAAAATGTTTTGATGCTAGTTAATGCAGTGCTAAACATACACAGACCAATCTTTTTAAGTATGCACAGAGGCAAAAGAGTGTGCGTTAACGCCCGATGCCAGAATCCCGCGGTGCTCCGGACGCCTCCGGATCTGGGGAGCGACAGGGCGATGACCAGGGACCTGCTGCTTGTACCAAAACCGCGCTGCCAAATTCCCATGGCCATCTTACAGTCACCGCGTCCCCAAAAGCTTGTTTGCACAGTCGCTTGGCTAAGGGAAAACCGCTCACAGGACTCAGTGGCAATCGATCTTCCGCGGAGGACTTGGGTTTAATGTTCGGAAACAAACAAAAGAACCAGGCTGGGCTTAGTAGATAAAGTGAAACTTGTTCGCTAAGCGACTGACGTTAATTTCCAGTTTGACTTAGGACGTTACCAAATCTTTGGAAGTATTTTGTCACAGATTTTTTTTTTCAAAACATCTTATCAATGTCTCCATTTACTGTAACAACCATAGCGTATTTGTAAATTTAAAAATTGCGAAACACCTTCGTGTGTCGTCCTTTCATTGTAATAAACACGAGACAGGTTGTTATATAAATATTTAAAATATGATTCACAGACAATCCTGCACGTGTTCCGTTAATAACAATGAACATTCTAGTTGATTAATAAGTATGCATATATACAACCGCTAACTCTGCACAACTCCTGCTTTTCAATAGCTCTTTTTGAAAACAAGACAATATACTTTACAATTTTTTATAGCTGAAATAAAAGCACCAGTAAAAAAAACACATCCCACATGGAAGCAAATTCACAAACATACGTGCTTGCTAGTGAATGCTTACCTGTACTGACCGGGCAGGTAGGCTCTCATAGGTCCCGCTGTACTCACGCATCACAGCTCTCCTTGGGGGTGGGGAGTGCATCCCTGCTCTTTGATTGGTTGCAGGCTGAACAGCAGGGATGCTGATCGGTTGTCCAATATTAGAGGAGTCGAGGCACGCATCTTGAAGGCAGAGTGAAAAAAGAAGAGGATGTTGCACAGCATTGGACCAGCCGTGTTTGTGTTAAAGGTGTCACCCCTACGGCCTGTGCTGTGGTGCGGTACACTGGGACAGTATCTGCTGGTACAGCAGGATGTTCGTGGACCCCAGACAAGGCTCTTGAGGCACACTTCCAGCAACAAAGCACTCTGGGGCCTAAGGGAGCATGGCAGAGGTCCATAAAAGGACTTCCACTCAGGCTCCCAGCTAAAGGGACACTGAAGCTGTGGGCAAGTGCTGGGCCTCAAAACCCAGAATCCATACAGCAGCTCAACCATAAACAGCAGCCGCGGGCCTCCTGCGTTGACGCTAATGAGACATATCAGAGAGATGGGGGTAAGGGTCTGAGCTTCTGAGCTTCCTGGGCCTAAACTGAAGTGACACTGACTGAGCTGGGGACGAACCCACTGAAAGAGAGTGTGTGTGCGTGAGAGTGGCTTTCAGAATGACAGGAAGCTGGTTTGCTGTGGAACGGTCAGGGTAGGGTGATATTAACAGGGCTGAGCACAGTGCGGGTGCTAGGCTGGACACCGGAGGACAAGGACAGTCCAACAGTCAGAGCATGACAAATAGGCTTCATAAGTAAATCGGGCCTAACCTAACCCGCATATCTATGATGAATTGTTCTAAGATCAACTAGCTATCTCACATGGATGTAGATTGCTTTACAAACGAAATTTATATAATTTTGTATAATTATATTTATCAGCAAATGCGTATAAGAGAAATGTAGGGACTGGAAAAAATTCTTAGAATGGTTTGAAATGGTGATTGCAGATTTAAATTAGGGAGGGCGGCGTCGGTAGGAAAAGCGAGGGAGGGAAGGGGGTAGGTGTGTATGTGTGTGTTCAGTAAACAGAACTGGAAGTTCGGTCCAGATGGCAGCTGTTAACTCCACTCACACGCACAGCTGATTGGAAACACATTGAGGTCCGCGCTGCACACACACGCGAGGCAATCCCTGCAACGCACTGCTCGAGCTGACGGGACAGCGCGGCTCGAGACACACACGGTATGCCTCGCATCACATCGAGCAACCGAAGACACAGGGGATATAACATCCGCAACAAAGACACCGACTCCGCACGCACGCACGCACACACTGCTCATAACACGCATAAGTGCACACAACAGAAAAAGCTAACAGTGAACAACTGACAAAATAGGCAAGACGTTAAGCAAATGAAATTATGTGCTGATAAAGACAGATACAATTTAAATCAAGCAAAGAAACTGTACAGAAAAATTCCCACGAAAGCACTGAGCGGCTGTGTTACCCGGTTCGAGGTGTATCCTCTCTCCGGGACAGCGTTCTCTGTCGGCGGAGCGGTGCGCAGACTCTCCGCGCGCCTGGGGCGGTGGGTCCTCCTCAAACACTAACTTGAACTCGAATTCCCCCTCCTCCCAGCCCGGCGCGGCCCCCATCCCAAGAAAAACTAGAAAAAAGTCCGGGAGGCGATAATGATGGATTATTCGTACGTGCGGACAAATTCGGTTTCAAGATCGGCTGTTCCGCGTTGTCCAGTTATTCCCTTGGACCACGGTCGTCTCCTTTGCTCCAGATCGCCTGTGAATGTGTAGTAATAAAGTCCAATAATTTCGGATTCCTAGATGTTTTCTGTAGTTCAAGTCAAATCTGCACATTTCATTTTGTAGGTATATCTAGACGTCAACTAACGCAATAAGAATCAACTAATACTTTGCGCAACTTTTTTTTTGTAAAAATCACGATGCGCTACCAGTCTGTTAACTTCTAACAGTGTAAATTTAAATTAAACTCTAGAATGCGGGAAACGTTTAAGATTTGACTTGTTGCGTTTCTTCTGTCACAAAATTTCCCAAGCGCACGAGTTAGACTATCCAGAGTTTACAATTTCATCGAACTGGACTCACAGAATTCAAATATCATTTGTAAAAGTCCCGTATCCCCACCTCTCTCCATCCTTCTTTTTCCTTCTTGGAAAAAAAAGTTTTCCTAAATTTGTTTCGTCTTTTGCCCTTAATTGCCTTTGGGCGGGTTTTCCCAAACCATTACTGTACCTTGACAGGACATCGTAGTTGTCAGTCACGCAAAGGAGATTCCCTGTCCCCCTTCCCACGAGTCGAGCGCGCTCCGAGACCACTGATTGGTCGAAAAAGATGTTTCTGTCTGTTAGTTATCGGTATTGTATAATCGTTTCATTTAATTTTGTTTATCCTTAATTAGCTTTGTTTTACCTCTTTAGTAGATGACTGTTCGTACTGACATCACAATCTACTAAAATAGTCGCAATTAAAGTTACCATGATCAACGAATAAATTCACTTATGATTTATTGTCAAAACTGCATTCCAGTGGAGTAGTTTCACTTATTATCTCTTAAAGCAATATAGCTTTTTTCTCCTGGTTTGCACCGGTTCTGTTCCACACAATCCCACACATTTAAGAGCTCACGGACCATTCCGAATGGTGATGTTCAGCTACTATTCCATATCACTGTAACTTCCGTTGCAAACTCTTCTGTACAGCCGCCACCCGCTGCCCCTAGACATGAGTCTGTCTGCTTCCTGTAAACTCTGATGTAGTTTTACTGTCCTTTCCCTCATAGCCCCCTCCACACTGTAACCCCTACACCCTCCCTCTCTCACAGCCCCCACCAACCTTACATGGCTGCTCCTGAAAATATCTGGTTCTTATTATCCGCTATAGTCTACACTCTGCCGAGATCCTAGACAAAAATGCGGATACACACATGCGCCCACCCTCACCCCCCCATCTCCTCACATTGCCCTCCCCTCCTGCTCTCATGTACGTCATCTGTAAGATCTCTTATCCGGAACATGTTTGTCACATGTCTGTGATCCACATGCGCTCTACATCCTGCCCCGTCTCCAGTCTTGACCGCACTTCGTGGTGCGGCAATGTCAGGTCGATTTAGAGAGGTGTTCACATGTCGTTGTTAACCTTCTGTGGTGAGGCTAGGGCTTGGGCCCTTAACCTAGAAAACAGCGAGAATAATTTAATAGTACCATCTGAGAGAATATTCAATCTCTCCAACTCAGAGGTGAATTTGCATCCATCTGTGTGAAGTTCAAGATAATAAATCACTGTGGTTTATGGGTTTGTGAAACAAAAGTGTCAGCAGAGGTTCCAACATGCAACTGCAACTAAAACAGGTCACTGTTCTTAAATGCATTTCTAATGAAATAATTTAATAAACTGTGGCAGATGGCGCAACATTGAAGCCTGATTTCATAGATTATGCATGAGTGGATAACATTTGACCTATCGTCATGAGCCACTATTTGTTTAAGAATAGTCAGTGATCATTAAATTATTTCTTTCCAAAAGCGGCAAATAATTTGTCAGTTTATGGTGTTATTACAGTTGTATGCTCCAAAGAGAATAAATAAGTCTCAGAACCCAGCTCAAAGGCTGCAGAGAATCCTTAACAATTCCCTTATGAGCAGTGCTTATGTAGGCCAGTAATATCAATTTTTAAGCACATTAAAATTTTTGAATGGTTTAAATTTTTAAAATTAAATGCATTTAAATGCATATTTCTAGACTAAAGCACACGATACACAGGAAAAAGATATGGCAATACTCTTGTTTTTGGTAATAACATAATTTCATAAATACAACAATAACACTGCATTTATATAGTATGGTCATTTTTAAAAATTAAATACATTATATCTCTATGCTTGTGCACCACTGTGCAATTAAAATAATTTTTCACGGTTGGACCTTATGTCCTATACACTGTACGTTTCTTTTTTTAAATTGCAACATCTCATTGTAAAGATGCTATACTGCCACCGTGTGGCCGTCGTCGCGTGTAACATTGGGATTCCTTATTATTATTATTATTATTATTATTATTATTATTATTATTGGCAATTGATCCATGTGTTCTGGGTTTTGGGACCGGTAGCGTTATTCGTGTTAAACTGTTTTTGGCAACATCTACTCAGTTCACAATGTTTACAGTTAGAAACCCAATGTTCAACAGAAAGACAGCACTAAACATTTAAAATAATGAGGATAAAACCACTTGTCAAAGCTGCAAATAAAAAAGCCGTGGTGATAGTGTTGTGACAACACTAATTTATTTTAGCCATTGTTATGGATCCTTAATTCATACAGGAAAATCACGTGTAAAATTTACAATGTAAAAATTAACTGTTACAGAATAAACATAACAGCAACTTTGCAGTGCTGTACGTCCACTGGTGTGTATGTTAAAATTACTACTTCCTAACGTTAGTCCCACACAAAGTGCAGGGTCCGCCAGAGGCACCACCACCACCGAAGGATTACCAACCGACGCATCGCACCACCTGTCATTGGACACACACAGGGGGCAATTTGGAAACACCAATTAACCTAACCCGCATATCTTTGGACTGTGGGAGGAAACCGGAGAACACCCGCCAAGCACAGGGAGAACATGCAAACTCCACGCACACAGATGCAGGGTGGGACTGGAACCCCACGCCTGGAGGTGCCACCATTAAATGTAACATTGCAGAGAGTCTCCTTGTAGACTGGAACCATATGTATACTCTTATAAATTATTAAGTATTAATTTTAAGTGTCACATTTACATTGCTGATTTTACTGTACATAATTAGATACGCTTAAAAAATTGTATTGTGCGTTCTGTATGTATTTATACAATAGTTACTTCAGACCAAGTAATTTGGTTTATTTGATTACACAAGAGGCATGACAAGAGTGCCGATATTACACAATAACGGCACTGGGACTTATTTAATAATAAGTATCACTCCTGTTGACACATGTTCTAATAATCGTTAATTACAGTAACTGTAATAAACCTAAATAATCTGTTGTCGCTTATTACTATCAACTAATAAATAGCGTTTGTAGAACTGATTTATAAAAACCTGAAATTACAGTACCTTTGGTCACTAGCTACATTTTAAAGAATTATGCCGAAAAGATGGACATTTAACCGAAAATAACATTTCAGTTAAATTATGAATAGTCATCAGCAGAGGACTAGGAAATGGAAAAAAGCCAGGATACTTCCATAGAAACCTACCAGTTGTGAACTATTTGCGTTGGCAAAGCCAAATATTTATTTCTGATTAAATAAACAAATCACAACCTGTTGGCCTTTATTACTGTCAAATAATAAATGGCTTTTGTAAAAATCATTAATTACACTAACTTGGTCGCTAGCTCAACACTACACTTTAGTGAACTACGCTGAAAAAAACTGACTTTGAATCTGAGTTAAATTATAAATAGTCGTCAGCAGAGGACGAGAAGAAGGGGAAAAGCCAGCATGAAGCTAACACAGTAAGGCAAACAGCATGGGATTTAAACTGCTTTTACCGTTACAACGGTAATGTGTAAAATAAGATAATATGCACGAATATGCTCATTGTTTGTGTTGCTTAGCAACAGTCAATTCGCAGTCCAGCTGCGGAACTATTTGTGTTGGCATAGCCACATAACGTTTTTAAAATTAATAAAATAAAATCAATCTGTTGTCGCTCATAACTGTCAGATAAATTTTATGGAACTGTTGTATAAAAGCAATATCATACCCGAGGTCGTGCCGCTGTACTGAAATATTAGCACGGCTGTGATGTCTACAAACGCATTTTCAGTACTGAAGTACTCCCTCTCATGTTATATTGCTTTATTATATCTTTATTTAAAAGTTACTCTACCTCCAATTTTGACAGAGAGGTGCTGGCGAGAACAATAGTGTTTTATAATACAGAACAATGCATTGCGGTAAACATCACATGAAAGCAAAGATCAAATCATGGCACACTTCTTCCTCATTTTAAATTTCAAATCACCGGCAATATCTGAAATCTTATCTTGTAAATGCTCCTACCCATCTGTGTAAAGGCGTCCTTTTATAGAATAGGCGGGAACATTGCTCAGTTGGGTTATATACCTGCAAACGTCCTGGGTCATTCAGGAATGTTTTTTTTTTAATTTTTTTTTTAGTTAGTGAATCATTTGCGGGAAGCCTGGGTTGACTGGGTTGATGCGTTGCCTGTTTAATAAAGGAAGTTAGTAAGCCTTTTCTCTGATTCAATTGATTCAAAGTACCGAACTGTTTCTGATGGAGTTAGGCAGTGATCGGTGTAATACCTATGTAAAATAAAAAGAACGAATGTTTCCTTTATTTTAAATCAAACCCATTTGGAGTCCCTTTGAGGTCCTTCCTTATTGTACCTTAACTTCACATTCCCTCCTTCATTTGGTTGTGACTTTAAAAAGATAATTCATAGACATAGGAAACGTATTCTGTTGACTGAGTCATGAAGTTATTGTGCGCAATTCCATGGATTCCAGAATTAAACATGAGATCTTACTTCTTAGATTTCTGTATGACTACGTTCTTTTACATGTTCTTCCATTCATTCTCTTACAGTAAAATATCTGGATCTATTAAAAATACAGCACATTAAACCAAATGATCAATTAACACCTTACGATGAAAAAGGGTAATTATAAGTAAATGTAACGTCGCGTTCATCTGTGACCTGTGACATAACTGGCGAAGAGGCTGGCTGACGGAGACGGTGACAGGAAATGCACTTCTCCTCCCAGCAAGTCTTGTCTTGCTGTGACTAGTGGAGCACGCCGCGCCTGCAGTAACGGGAAGGGGAGAACTCACGGACAAAATTGGAGCTACAGAACGGAAAGAGGACGGAGCCATAAGATAAGAGAGAACGGCCAGGGATACTTTATTACGGAGCTGCCTGTCCACCTGGCGTTGTTATCTCAACTGCGCCTCTCCTGATCAATACAGCACATCTCTTGTCCAAATTTCAATCTCCAGGTTTCCACAATTTTCAACATACACGTCCTGCTACTAGAGCCGACTTACATATTAAACCAGAAGCCCTCATTCATCAGGTATTAAAGGTGAGTATTTTCCTTTTCTAGCATTTTTTGTCTTTTTCTATTCTCTTTCTTTCTCAGTGTCGTAATAATTCCATCCTCCCCTTACTAACCTCCCTCTTACATTAAGAGTTTCAGCCGGCCTTTGCTCTCCATGGAAATGTGTGCCCCGTTCTGCTTAAGCAACATCGTCTGGGGTAATAGTGACCAGTCATTCTGGGATGTTTTTTCAGTCTAATTTTCCGTAGGTCTGAATTTAGCTGTGAAGTCTAAAATGTAAAATGAAGGTGATTTGAACCTGGGTTTTCTGCTACGAATGGGTGCCAAAAGACTTAACAAAAGCAGTACTCAACTTTGGCCATTTTCGGCTCAAGTTTCTCCGAACATGTTGTAAACCCGTTTGACGGTATTGTGTTTGTTCTCAGTACCGCACGTCTGAAGGACTGTCGGGTCTCCGTTCGTGATGCGCGGTCACAACACCTGCCGTCCGGTGCGCTAAAACACTCGGACCAAGACATGAGGGCACAGCGCACGTGCGCACGCGTACGCGCGCACGCGCTTACAGACCAGAAAACGCACCTTCGGGTTAGCAAAACCCGTTCATACCGGGTACGTTTATATTCTCTCTGCCTGGGGTCTCATCAAGAACAAGGCGTGGAAAAAAGACCTCAGAGACGGGTACACCCCGTTAGGAGAACCTTTGGGTTTTTGGGGAGGAGGCAGATATGAGGATGTGCTCAAGGCAGCCAAACATGTTTTAGCATGCTGTGTGTGTGTGTGTGTGTGTGTGTAGTCAGGGTTCTGCCAGAACCTCTTATGTAAATATTTCAGTGGATATGTCAATGTGAGTATTTGGGTTTAGACTTGTACGTGACAGGCTTCTGCGTTACACTTTTCATTTCTATGATTATATGTGTTCAGGAGGGTGTGTGTGTGACTAAGAGAGTTACCAAAGTCTGACAGCTGATACTGGTGAAATACATCCATACTTTAGAATGACTGTGACTAGCTTGCACTGCGTTGTTCAGAATATGATAATGCTGTATTATGCAGAGTAAGACAAATGCGTGTCAGTAGTACAGGAAAAGACTTATTTTGAGAATGGGGAAAGCAAAAGACAGAACTGTTAGATAAGCCATTGTTGGGAACTAGACTCTAGAAACCAGATCAGCGATAAAGTGTTTTCGAATTTTAGGTGGTGCAGTGCGTCAGTCCTACTCTTTTAAGAATCCGGGCACAGCAGGACAGGCAGTTAGCCTAAAGTAAACGTTCCGTTCAGAAATTTGTATGCAGCTGAATGGGGTGGTGGGCCACACAGTGTGTATAAGGGAGCTTGTCAGGGGCCCAAGTTAACATTTTGTCAGGGGGCCCAGAATTCCTTGTGACGCCCCTGCATCCGGCTCTCTGAACAAATGATTATTTATTTGCAGGTGCCAAAATGAAGAGCCCCCACCCCCTGCCAGTTAGCTTTTCTTTTCACCAGAGCATAACCAACACAGGAACGCTTCTTATATTCCCGTTTCACCCTGCCCTGAATGGACACTCTGTAATTTCCGTGGCGATGATATGGAATACGGAACTCCAACATCTACATTATTTTAACTAGCAGGGGCCTTTAGTACAAAGCAACCTTTTAACACTTGCTGACTGTACTTTTGCACACATAATAACAATGGTAATATATACATAGTGTTAAGGCTGGGGTGGTGTAATGGTTCGCAGTGTTGCCTCACACTTCCAGACCAGGGGTTCAGTTCTTATCTTGGGTTTGTGTGTGTGTGTGTGTGTGTGTGGAGTTGGCATATTCTCCCTGTGCTTGGTGAGTTTTCTCTGGTTTCCTCCCACAGTCTAAAGACATACAGGTTAGGTTGATTGGTGTGTGTGTGTGTGCACTCTCTGGTGGGTTGGTCCCCTGCCCTGTGTTCTGGGATGGGCTCCAGGCTTCTCTGTGACCCTTAACAAGATGATGTGGTATAGAAGCTGACTGACTGTTAAGGCTGGATCTACCATCAGGGTGAGTTTGGTGCATCCCCCCGAGGTTAAAAATTGTAAGGGGCCTGTTTTCCAAAATTTATAATAATTCAAATAATTTCAATAGTAGTATTAGGCATAATATTAGGATGGGGCCTAGTCTTGAAAACCATGGCATCAAAACAGAGATACAGCTGCTATGTTCTGTACATAACTGCAAAATGACCATGTTGTGAAATAAATTATTTTACAACTCACTAAACAAGTGAAATGAAAACACATGCTTGGATATGACTTCTTCTGTCAGATACAGTTTAGTTTAAAAAGCAAAGTGAAAATAAATAAACAACAAAACAACAAATTGGTGAAAAGGAGTAAACATTCCAAACTAAAAATCAGATCCCGTCTCCCTTTGGCGTCCTGTGTCTAATGCTGTTGAGTTCTGTCTTCTTTTTTGTATTACTCTGAATGTTTCTCCTCAAACTAGATTTGTGGAAAATCCGTTCCATATGACACGGCCATCCCGTATGCATGTTTTGCTGTGATGGTCTGCTAACCGCTTTGCATTGTTTCCACCGTGTTTCTGCGCAGCTGTACAGCATGCAGGGAAATACTCATCCCGCTTTTGAGATTTGCATGCGTGACAGATTTGTATTAACCCAGTCCCCTCTCCTCTTTGCCTGCTGGTACCTTCCAGACCCCCACGATGCCCATGGATGATGCTGTCCCCTTCTCTTTCCTTACCACCGAGTCGCCTAATGAAACACTGACCCTGACGGAAGAAGGAAGCGTGGTGAGTAACGATGCCACGACCGCCATCGGTGCCCTCATCCTTGGCCTGGTCTTTCTACTGGGTGTCCCTGGCAATGGCTTCATCATATGGAGCATCCTGGCACGCACCCGCAAGCACTCCATCACCACACTCCTCATCCTCCACCTGGCGTTCGCCGACGGCTGCCTGATGGCGCTCACCATCTTCTTCGTGGTCTACCTCGCCAAGCGCAGCTGGGTGTTCGGGAACGTCATGTGCAAGGTGCTCTTCTACCTGTGCAACACGAACATGTACGCCTCCATCATAATCATCACGCTTATGAGCCTGTATCGGCTTGTGGCCATCGTGTGGCCGCAGCGTTTGGGAACCCTCACCTCCCGCAAGATTGTGCAGTGCCTCCTGCTGGCCATGTGGGCACTGGTGCTGGTGATGGCCATCCCTGGCCTTATCTTCAGGAGGCAAAAGCCAAACAACTTCACGGGGGAGATGTCTCGATATTCGTGCGACCCTGACCACCACAAGTCCAAGCAGGTGAATGAGGGAAAAGAAACAAATGAATTCTACCTCTTTTCCGTTTCTCGTTCAGCTGCCTTCATTGACTGCACTCATTGCTCATTAACGCAACATTCTGTTTAAAGCTTTGTTTTCTTTAAAGTGGTGCCATAATTGCTTTGTTTTCATTAGCACAGCATTTTCATTAACGACATATTCTCGTTAACGCTGCGCAGTCTCTAACGCCGTAATGTGAACACATCGCCCTCGTTAACACAGCATCCTCTTTAAAGCAGCCTTCTTGTTAACACAGCATCCTCTATAACACAATACCCTCATTAATGGTAAATGGTATTCTCATTAACCGTCACTTCTCCACTGCCGCCCCCTTTGCTCCACAGCTGGTGTTCCAGTACACGTTCGAGACAGTGGCCGGGTTTATAATTCCATACGCTGTGATTGTGTTCAGCTACGTGCGTATCCTACGCCGCCTCAAACAGACCAAGTTTCGGCGCATGGTCCACAGCGAGAAGCTCATCATGGCCATCGTGGTGACCTTTGCCCTCTTCTGGCTACCCTACCACATCATCAACATAGTGCAGGTGCGTGCCCATTTGTATGCTTCAGCTAACGCAGCACAGACATGTGCTTAAATAAGACAGGGAGGTGTTAGCCCTGACCCCTCCCCACCAGAAAGGTTCACAGAATAAAAATGGGTACTGAGGCTTTGGCAATAAAAAGCCCCTTGCAGTGTGGACGAAAACTACATTGGTGAGGGCGATATAGGGAATTAAGGGGTGTCTGAACACATGTAGCTATAACTCACAGCTTTGGCAATGTGCTTTTCTTTGATTTGTTATAGAAATCAGCAACATGATAAGGTGTGAACTGAGAAGGTAGTGCGTGGAGAGGACAAATGGGTAAACACAAAATTAACTGAACTAAGATAATTAAACCAAAATAAACATGACCTTCAAACTGACCATGTTACCTGAAAGAGGTAACGGTTAATCAGTGCCTTCAGTCACCTTGACCCTGAATAAGTTACCCGACAGCCCAGAGGTCAAATGTAGTACCTAATAACGACAAAACAGACAACAGGTTTATATCATGCGTTTAGGCTTGTTTGCCTCTGTTTGTTTGCTTGTCCTGTTGTTATTCACTGTTTGTTTGCTTGCTTGTCCTGTTGTTATTCACTGTTTGTTTGCTTGCTTGTCCTGTTGTTATTCACTGTTTGTTTGAAACTGTCTTCACTAATATTCGGTAAGTGGACACACTGTAAAACTCACCTAGGAAAATGGTTCTTTCTTTCTTCACAGGTTGTGGGAGAACTTTCCATGGTACGTATGACACCCACTATGAGAACAAGGTACGGACACGCCAACTAAAAAGAAACACTGTCATTTCTGTTTTGCTTATAATGTTCCTGCACAGATAATGCTCAGCTTCCTTCCAATCACATATAGGAAGCAGCAGACATGTTGGAAGGGGGAATAAAGCACTAACAGAGTAATTTCTGTTCCAACCCTGATTACGAACAGCCTGGCAGCGTTCACCATGTCCTGTCGGCCCATCACCTCCTCGCTGGCCTTCATCAGCAGCTGCGCCAACCCTGTGCTCTATACCTTCGCTGGAAAGTCATACATCCGCAAGAACGGGCTGTCCTTCATGGCCCGCCTCTTCGAAGGCATAACACTGGACTCGGGCACCAGGAAGAACAGGCAGATCAGCCGGGAGGTCCAGGACCTGACCTCCAAGGAGAAAGAGCCTGTCTCTTCATCCAGCAGCAGTGGTGGCGCAGCAAAGAACAAGCGATGAGCAAACATCGAGGAGACGGCATCTCTGTCCTCTCGCCTTGGGCCTTTGTATGTGTTTTACACTTAGCTTCACGCACACGCACGCACGCACGCATGCACACACAGCGCCAGAGACTGACAGGTGAACTTTGAGTCCTCTTAACTGAGTTGTCTTCTGACTCACTCTCATAGACACTAACCTAGACGCTTATATTTGCACAGACTGCTTGTTGTGTGCTGTCTGCTGAAATGCTGTATTTATATTGTTGCACGTTTTATGTCCAGTAGGGGACAACAGCATAAAAAAGCAATCTCAGACAAAGCTTTGTGACAGTCTGAGATGTACTGTATATGTAATATACCTGTATTTATTAGATTTAGAATAAAGTATGTTTTTCCACATTTTTATGTATGTTAAACACATGCATAGATTAGATTTTTTTGTAAGTCATGCATTTGTATCATTTTATCTTTTATATTTGTATATACAGTATACTATATACACACACACACACAGTGGAACCTTGGTTCATGAACTTAATTGGTTCTTGAAGGCGGTTTGTTATCCGAAAGTTTGTGAACTGAAACAATTTTTCCCATAGGACTCAATGTAAAATGGATGAATCTGTGAGAAAAATCATTAAATCTAACACAAAAAAAATGACAAACACAATACTAAACAGATAAAATATAGACAAATATAATAAATATAAACTTGATTTAATATTACTTTATCTGTGCAGAGAAGAGTTGACGGCGTAAAATGCCTTGCTTTTTCACATATAATAGCCTCAGAAACACTGTCACCAGCTAACATTTTCTTGTCTATCCAAATGAGCAAAAATTTCTCCACTTCTTCCAGCATCTGTGATCTTTGTTTAGTAATAACGTTCACCCTTCTTGCTACATTGGCTAACTTGATCTTCACTTTACTTTTTAGAATAGTAGAGATCGTTGATTTTGCCAGACCAAACTGATAAGCCAGATCAATGGCACAGACACCATGTTCATGTTTAGCTACGGTTTCTTTCTTCATCTCTACTGCAATTCTGGTAATTTTTCTTTCACCTTTGTTATCACTATTCTTGTTTGGTCCCTTGGAGTCTTATTTAATAGTTTATAATGAAGTAGAACACAAAACACAACGAAATTGAAAATAATGCAAGTCAAATTCGAATGGAGATGCGCACTGCGCGAAAGCTAAAAAGCAGCCGACACGCACGCGCGACCGTCGTTGCCGGGTTACATGGTTCCTGAACCGAGACGCAGTACGACAACTGAGGCATTTTTTGGGCGGAAATATAGTTCGTGAACCAAAATGTTTGTGAAGGGAGGCGCTCGTAAACCGAGGTTCCACTGTGTGTGTGTGTGTGTGTGTGTGTCTATATATATATACACACACACACCATACTCGTTTGTATGACTTCTTTTTTATGCTTATAAAACCAGTTTTTATATGATGTTTTTAGATTTAAAAAAATATTTTAATAAACATGTACTATAAATTTGTGCATTTTAACTGGAATGGATGAGTGGTTATGACACTGGACCGATAGATCTAACAGACGTGTGTTAGCATGTTCCCCCTCCTGCTAGCTGTTTGCCTAATGTTTTTGCAAGAAAGTAGCCCAACCTGAATTTCAAAACAAGGATGAAGTTAATAACAAGTGTTAAAGACAAGCCACAAAATAGTGTTACATTGATCTCTTTCTCAAAGTGGTTTTGAAACAGATTAAAAGTTAGTAGTTCAGGGTATCGTATGCTTATCAGAAAATTGTTGGTTAAAATCCTAAAAGAGGCCTTTAGGCAGTTCTCATGAGCAGATGACCTGTTCTGGACCACCAAGGATTAACGCTTAGCTACAACGATGAGCACAAATTTTTGAAGTGTTTAATGTGCCTGATATGCAATTAAATGTAATTTCATGGTATTACAATCACAGTATCACTTGAACTTTCATAGCCTTCTTAAGAAGTGTACAATTGCAAGTTGTTCCAAGTGTTTTTATTCTCAATAACATTGTTAGAGAAGAAATTCACTGAAATCCTTGTCAAAAACAGCACTGCGGTGTTTTAATTTAGAAGGTGTGAGGCAGATGGTTGTGTTCAGGTCTTAGATGAAAACTAATGCTGAGCACCGTGTTCAGTCTATGAAAGTAGGGCAGTGGCTGCCACTGACAGTGGGTGCCAGAGCAAGTCAGCAAATAAATGTGAGTTTACTTTGTGTTTCTAAAGGAGCTCGGAAAGTCTTTTTGGCCACTGGTGTTCTCCCTCAGAGTTTTGATCTCTGTATGTTCTCCTCCTGCACCTGAGTGCTCCTGCTCCTCCTCCTACAGGGAGGTGAAGTTGAACTAGACCTTGAGCAAGAACCTCACGCGGACCTGCGTGGGGTCGTACACAATAAACTTATTGTACAGGAGGGTGTAGCTAGACCCGGGGTTCTGACCCACCGCCGTCCTGACTCCGGGCCCCAGTGGCACAGTCACACCATCCCTATAGGAGGAAGCACAGCTTCAGCAAGTCAGTATTCAAAACACACTCATGCTGCCACTTCGTCAGAACTGGGCTTGGCTGAATGAGATCAAAACACACACGCACATGCCCAAACAGGGTGCCCATGTGTATACCACACAAACAAGTCCATGAACCCATGATTATTTTACACAGAGTGACTATAGAGAAAGCCTCAGGTAGGTTGAGAAAAGTGTAGTTCTTCGTTAAGAGTGTGAACATGATAATATGTAACCGAACTGTTTCTTCCAAGGTGTTGTGTCTTAAAGGTAAAAACACGGTTTACACATTTTAATTAAAGGTGGCTACGTAACTTTTTTGCATTATGTAACAGTTTTGCTTGTATAGTCCTATTGGCACTCATGCCAGTGACTGGCGCGTCCATGTGGAAGGCGGCACTATCCCAGGCACCCATACCACCAAATGCATCTTCTGTTGGGAGGGCGGCGCTCTTTCTGCCATTTACACCTCCGATTGACCAGTACATCGGGAAGCCCGCAGGCAACTCTACTACCAGAGCAGGCTAGCTACGCATTGCTTGCGTGAGACGATCCCAGATTTTACGAAGTGAACTGTTATAGGAATGATATGTCCTCGCAACAAAAATTATTATATGAATGTAATTAGCGATGTAAAAAGCGATTGAAAAAAAAAAAAAGAAAAAAACAGGACGTGCTTTGTGACGTCATATAACGCTGCGATTGGATGTTTTCTTGAGGTTAGACAGCACGGTGTGATGATTGGAGGACAGGTTGGAGGACATGAAGCCTGATTGGAGGAGAGGCGCACCGACATCACCATAATGTTTACTTGGTATGTCTTTTTTTCCCTTGACCAGTCGGGCGTCTGGGGAGCTAGCGCTGAGTGTCTTATGTTCTATCCATTGAGCTGTCAGGCCGCTAACGTGAAACATTTAACATTAAACTTTGCCAATTTGTCCGTTTAGATCAGTTCTTCATACTGCCTATCCTACGGAGGGGTATTAGGGACCTAGAGTCTTACTGTTTAAATGTACTTAACTATATCATATTACAGTTATGTTGCACCGATCCAATGCTATGGCGCATCAATGAACATGTTTTAAATGTGGCACTCGAACAGCTTTCTGCCAAGTGGCTAGTTTATAATTTGCTAGCTAGAGTTACGGGTCGCAAAATGTTGGTTGAAGAATTTCTACCGTTCCCAGGTTATTCATAATATATTCGTGGGAATTAACAAAACGTCATAATTTTAAAGAATTTTAAACTGAATGATGGTATAATATGGTGTAGTAGTTCCAGTTATAACTGGGAGGTAATATTACAAGGTAACTCATACCGAGATTTCTAACGGCACATACGTCGTTCCGAACTAGAGAAGCTGCTTTAAAGTTAGGCATAATTTAACGGTCAACATGGTGGCGCGATCGATGACTGCGTCGGCCTCTCCTAGCAACAGAATAGCGCAATCGGGCATTAATGTGGACTGTAGTGGTACGAATGTAAACTGTGTGAAAGAAAAGTGTATGTACCCTTGTCTTTGGCACAACATTTTGTTTCATTGTGTTTTTTACCAACTACATACAGGTGAGATGACAAAAAAAAACCATTATCCTATCCTAAAGCTGCAATGAGGCACTCTGGTTTCCAGAGGAAATCCCAACTCCTTATACACCTGTGCATGAAATGCTGTCATATTTATCTTCTAGCCGATTTTTACAAGCAATTAGAGGAGCCCTGCATGTTTTACATAACTATTTATAATACACATGGATGTGATATACCAAATAATGCAATTATTGATTTTCTCTTTCTAAACACATACTTCAAATTTACAGTATAGTTTGTTGTTTTTACTTTCATGCTGAGTGAAAATTTTCAGCTGAGGTGGATTTCCCACACTGTGTGTGTGTGAGATAGTGTGTACATGCCTACACTGGCTCTGAAATTTTGTTGAATATTTTGTTGAACTAAGGCATAATACATAACTGTGATGAATAAAATTAAACTCAGGGTAGAGACTGTAGGGGAAGACAAAGACCAATCACAGACAGACGTCCAAGGCGTACACAGCTCAGAACACCCCTCAAACAATTAAGATCAATCCTACCCAGTAGCTCCATTCACCTGAATATCTAAACATTACCAGTGCACGCTCCTAAAATATGCTGATCATTTAACTGAAACCTTCTTACAAAGATACATCCAGCTGTAAGAGAAGCTCAGAAATAAAGTTTGAAGACGTGACTACGCTGATTCCCATTCATTACAATAGTAGGTAGGGAATATTTAATTAAATATTCACTTAATCTCTGAGAGTGTTTTTAAAATGAATATTTAGATGTTTAAGGATTATTTGAGAAGTGAAGAGAGTGTCTGATGGCTGCAAGTGTAGCTTTATTTCTGGAATATTGTGACTATAGCTAAGTGAAATTTCTCAGTACTAAAGCGTTAGGAGTTTTTTGCCATACAAATGTCAACACAACCTGAGTCACCCCCCACCCATTCAGTCTGACCTTCACCTATTTGCTTCCCACTACGTAAAAAGTAACTTTCCCCTATGTGTGGTAAAATTCTAGTCATGATCACGTTTCACCTTCAATTTCTCCTTCTTCTCATACCTCTAACACTGACATTTTTTTTTTTTTTGTTTTACTGCATCTTTCCCATTCTCTCTCTCTTTGGTCTGTTCAATCTAGAAACAGAGTGCAAAGGGCGCCCCCACGCGGTAGATATGGAAACACGTGTAATAAATATGCAGGAGGTCATAGAATACGGCTGGAAATAAAGCCATCGCTGATGAACAAATGAAAGCCACTCACCCGAGACCAGAACTTTATTTTTTCATTTCAAAGAATTCTAAATAAAGGATTCTACTAGCTTGCTCTTTGTGTATTAAACAGACTTCCAAATAAACACGTTTGCATATACAACAGCAGGACAAAGTAACGTCTAAAAAACGATGCAAGACACGGAGAGAACGGATTAACAATGAATGCAGAAACACTTGACTAAGGAGCTCAAAAAGTCTTTTTGGCCACTGGTGTTCTCCTCAGAGGACCGCTGAGCGTTAAACGCAGTCCTTGTCTCTGTATGTTCTCCTCCTGAGTGCTCCTGCTCCTCCTCCTGCTGCTCCTACCACAGGGAGGTGAAGTTGAACTGTACCTTGAGCAAGTACTTCATGCGGACCTGCGCGGGGTTGTACACAATAAACTCGTTGTACAGGAGGGTGTAGCCAGATCCGGGGTTCTGACCCACTGCCGTCCTGACTCCGGGCCCCAGCGGCACAGTTACGCCGTCCCTATCAGAGAAAACACAGCTTCAACAAGTCGGTATTCAAAACACACTCATGCTGCCACTTGGCTGGAACTGGGCTTGGCTAAATGAGATCCAAACACACACGCACATGCCCAGACATGGTGTACACTACACAAGTTCGTGCCAAAGGATTTTACACCAGTTTACTATTTTTGTAAGACAATTTAATACCTGGAGTTAATCGCCATTTCGCACTGTATGATACACATCAAGCCTGCCTCTTCAAATCACTACTTGGCTAGATCTCTCCTAACTGTACTACAACGAACTGCTGCACTATCATGAAAAAACTAAGTGTTTTAGAAATGATAATATTGTCACTTAAGAGTCATGGTGCATTAGAAACCTTGCGCGTCGCGACGTGACCTTGTGACAGAAGAGCGGTTTTAAGCAGACTCACAGAATCACTGCGTTCTTGAGATCGGGGCCAGTCTGGCCCAGGCCCTTCGTGCTGTGTTTCCCAGCAGGCAGCTTGGACGCCTCGTAGTCTGCTGTCAGGAGCTCGTTACTGTCGCCCAGGGCAACCTGAAGACAGATGTGGAAAGGGCAGACATTGAAGACTTTAAGACAGGGTCTGGAGAACGTCACCCATGCCGCTGTTGTGTGAGTCTCTGCACTCTATGCTCCCTGGCACAGAACCTCCTGTAGACAAACGTTCTCACCTCGCTGAGGAGCAGCAGACCAATGTTATTCTTCTGATTAGCAAAACAGTAGTTGGCACTTTTCGAGGACATGTCTGCAAAATATATTCCCTTCCCGAACTGGAGGAGGAAGAGTAAGAAAAGATGTTTTATGAGGGACAGTGACAACCTTTTTGTTCTCCCCCAGTCATGACGTTGTGCTGCCAGCCTGGTGCTCACCATGTATCCAGTGACAGGGGCTTCCGGGGGGGCCACTCTGAGGCCCCTGCTGAGAATGCCTACCCAGTTGGAGAGGCGGGAACCATGCCACAGCAGCATCCTACGGAGGGAGGGTGGTGCACACAATGGGTGGGGGGCACGTATACACGTATAAAAAGACCAAACACTTAATATACTGAACTCAACTGCACTATGCACAAGCGTGCACACCCACACACAAACACACACAGCCCTGGATACCTGTTGTGCAGCTGTGAGTTGAAGTTTTCTTTCTCTCCCTCTCGCTCCACTGCAAAGGCGTCCAACACTGTCATGGTATAGTCGTTGTGTGTGGGTGCGTGTGTTGACAGAAGGTACTGCTCTATCACCTGTACAGAGGGCAAAACAACAGGTGTGTCTGTGAAAGACCAGATCAGGAGGTACTGCTCTATCACCTGTACAGAGGGCAAAACAACAGGTGTGTCTGTGAAAGACCAGATCAGGAGGTACTGCTC
>JABJVR010000065.1:354822-371167 GCA_025773905.1 Chitala chitala
TATAATCTGTACACACGACGAAACAACAGGTGTGTCTGTGTAAGACCAGATCAGGAGGTACTGCTCTATCACCTGTACAGAGGGCAAAACAACAGGTGTATCTGTGAAAGACCAGATCAGGAGGTACTGCTCTATAATTTGTACACACGACGAAACAACAGGTGTGTCTGTGAAAGACCAGATCAGGAGGTACTGCTCTATAATCTGTACAGACGACGAAACAACAGGTGTGTCTGTGAAAGACCAGATCAGGAGGAACTGCTCTATAATCTGTACAGAGGATGAAACAACAGATGTGTCTCTGAAAGACCAGATCAGGAGGTACTGCTCTATAATCTGTACGGAGGGCGAAACGACAGGTGTGTTGCACCTTGTACTCGTGGCTTTCAGGCGACACAGGATGAAGCCGACAGCGTAGGGAGCGGTAGTGACGGTCGAGGGGGTGCTCCAAACTGTCTGTACTCGACTCGACCATCTTCACAGCTATCTGTATGTCACTGAGGGCCTGATCAGAGGGAGACAGAGATCTGGTCATTGAGACAGATATAGGGCGAGGGTCCAGCCTGATCTTGTGGGGTGGCTAGTCAGGGGACTGCTCTCCTCTGGTGCCTCAGATATGCAAAACAAATGTTCTACCTCAGAATCAACACTTTGACCACACGCGCGCGCACACACACACACACACACACACACACACACACACACACACACACACACACACAATGCCCTACCTCTAACAACGCTATCTTCTCCATTAGCTCATCCTCTGTGTGAATGAGAGGAGGAGGTCTCAGTCTGAAAGGGGAAAAACACACGCTCAATTTGAATCAACTCATTCAGTCAGCGAAATATTAGTAAAACAAGCTGTTTTACTGCACAGTATTTCACAGAACACTCAGTGCAAGAAAAACTGTTTGAAGGTTTCCAAGGCAAGCGAGATAAAATGAAAGGGGTCATCCGTGTACTTCAGAACTAGACCGCCTTCATTTTTGAAGCATGCATGTTCAAACAACTCCTCTTAAGCCATCTTAAGTATATCTTTTGATATCCATGACTTTTATGCCATTCTTTAAATGAATAGTAAGGTGACCTTATGTGACTTTAAAGGCACCATCAAACACAATGTATCATTATTTATTATCTTGCAGCACATGCAAACCAGTGAGAATCCACAGGCTGTCAATCTCCAGCGGTACAGTGAATGCGGCCAGACAACTTAGCAGAACCTGTTATTCTGCACTGTGAGAGCCTGAACTACATAAATCTAATTGCTTGCCATGTCTCTTGTTGTGCCCAGAAGCCCCGGTTCAAACCAGCGGCAGGGTTGTGTGGCACATGCAGGGTGCCAGGTTGGGCATGCACACCCAAAACAAGAGGAATGCGCGTCTTTACCCAAAGTCGTGTGGGATGCGGGTGTAGAACTGGTTACAGGCTTCCAGCAGCTCTTTCCTATTTCCCTTTTTCTTCAGGCACGCTTCAATCCACTTCAGAGACTCGTAGCCTGCCTTGATCTGCTCCACTGTCAGCTTTCCTGTGCAGGTAACCAGCATTACCCAACACCATCAGTTAACCTGTGCTGGTACCCAGCATTACCTAACACCATCAGTGAGGACACACACTTGGGTGTGTGTAGCTAACAGCTGACGCTTGGCTGCACACGAAGCAGGTCGAGACCAAGCGCTCACCCAGAGGGGCTTTCTTGACATCAAACTTCATCTCCAGCACGCTCTCCTCCATGGCCTTGATGTCGCAGATGAGTTTAAGGATGGACTGCAGTTTGCCGTCCAGCTGACAGGCTCTCCGCTTGGTCTGGGGGTCCTTCAGGAGCTCCTGCTTGTCTTCTTCTTCCTGCAATCCGGCGCAGACACAGTTATAAGAGAAAGGCGCTCGGCCTAGTCTCAAGCCCTGACCGACAGCATACAACTTGTAAAAAAAAAAAAAAAAAAAAAAAAATTGATATATCACAGTAATAACCATACATTCCAAACCAATGGAAAACAGCACCAAGATCTATGAACCTGCAGCTCTCCTGCATGTTTTACATTACACTTTAAAACAGAATTAGCAGGAAACACGCTGTGTGGTGGAGGAAACAGAAGACTCCCTGCCTGTTGGTTGGCCATGTAGTCCACAAACACCATGTCATATTTTCCAGGAACTTTTTCAAACGACGCCCTTCTGGTCCAGTCGTTCTTTGTCTTGTCGAAAAACCTGTAAGAGGAGGTCACCGATAAATGTTTTTTCTCTCGTTATGCATCTCTCCCCTCCCCACTCACACACACACACACACACACACACACACACACAATTTCTACACAAACTTACTTTTTCTTGAAGATGTCTTTAGCCTTGTTGAGGTCTCCACCACAGGACTTCAATGAGTGTTGCCCAGTTTTACCAACTAAAAGAACAATATATAAAAATACAAAAAGGGGGCTGCTAAAAGATAATATGAGTATATGAGAGATGGTCTACAGCCAGAAGCGTGCGTGTGTGTACGTGTGTGTGTGTGTGTGTGTATCCGTGTTTATAGGCCTACCGCGGCCCCAGCGCATCCACACGCTGTAGCTCTTCACACTGTCGTCCTGTAGCAGCTGAATCAGGTAGTATTTGTTGTTGTTGAACTGAACGTTAGTCTGCAACATAACACAACAACGCGTCAAGCTGCAGCCGGCACAGGAAGACCCCGAGACAGAGCCGGGGGACGTCACTCGCCCGCCCAATCGTCCTCTCAAAACACTTAAGGAAAGACTGTGTAATACACATTTTTTTTGTCCTTTACCTGATTTAACATCACGTCATAAATGTCATCCCCTTCACTGTAAACGTGAGCCTGAAAACATGACAGAAGATACGGTTGACATGGCAACGCCAGTCTTAAGGACAGCTTGGAGAATGAAAAGAGACAAGATGCAGGAAGGCTGCAAATGGTTCACGTTCAAGTAACTTGGGTTTCTACAGGGTTTCTACACATTCCTACAGAAAGCTAATGTCATGTACTTACCTACTGTAGCAATTTAATAAAGAAATGTCACCACTAATCTGCATTTACACTCGAACAAACCCAGAATTCTTTGTATTTGGCTTCTAACTGGGGGGGGAAAAAAAAAGTTTGCAGCACAAATTAGAGCAGACTGAAAATAAGCAGTACGGTGTTTTGGCTGACCAATCAGAGACAGGTGGACTTAATCCTTAAAAACAGTCAGAACAAAGGGGAGACTGAGAGGATACCAGCATGAGGAGTACCTTTCCCAGCTTCTCAGTGCATTCAGAGTCAACCGGAGCTTTTCCCTTCATCACCACAGTCTTAACTACTTCTGCAGCATACAGGAAATGCATCGCAAAATCAGAAGAGCGCACAGACATTCACACGGTGCAATAATCAGTAAGCCACAGCTGCCCTGTGAGGCGTGACTCTCTCTCCACACACTACAAGCACGTGCAGGCAAATATTTAGCATGCTATACATATGGGGGGGGGGGGACAAACAAGAAAAGTCTTCTGCAAAAGCTTATCTGGAATCTTACTGTATGAAGGTTAATTGCATGTATATTTGTATCCAGACCACACTTCTATCCATGTTTCAGTGTGCTGGCCTTTGACCCCAGTGGCTCCCACTTACGTGGTGTCACTTGAGCTGCCGCAGGAACCGGACACAGCTCACACACATCCTCATGTCGGAACACACAACTCCACCTGTGGGCCCTAAGAACACCTCACCTTGGCTCACCGCCTTCTCGATAGGTTCCTCTTTGCCCTCCTTCTGACTCCTCCCCTTGCCCCTGACCTTCTTGGCCACTGGTTCTTCCTGCTCCTCCTTCTTAACTTGGGCAGAGCCTGTCCTGTCCAGGCTACCTGTCCCTGGAAGTTGAATATTGAAGGATCTCACCCCAGGCAAAACACAGAAAACAACAATGAAAACAAAAGGAAAAAAATCCAAAATAAACCACTGAAAACTGGGTTTAAGTCCAAGTGTACTACAAATATCCAGCTCTATTAAAAAATTACCATCTATACCATATCTATGTTAATATTTCTTAATTACTAGTAAATGTTTTATGTTCCAAAAACATCAACAACCCACATCGGAACCAAGCAAATCCACTCAGTGTTGACGATGGAATCACCTTCAAATGAGCATTTCAACTACAAATACCTGCACAAGTAATTATGCAAAACAGTCTGCGGTTAACAGGGAGAGCCTGATGGAATCAAGGAGTGAAAGCATCAGAATAGAAACTAAAAGCAATGTCTTGAAAATAGAAAATGCACAACCAATCACATGAAAAACTAACCGGGCGAAACAGGAATCAATGTTTGTGACAGGGCTGTAAGAAAACGCCAGTAGGAAATGGGCTTTGCATATAGAAAGGCAAAATGAAATCCAGCATTTACACCTAAACAGAAGACAAGATTACAATGGGCAAAGAGAAGATATCATGGAATGTGGATGACTGGATCAAAGTGGTGTTCAAAGATGAATCTGTAATCTGCATGGGCTAAGGAGATGATACAAGAACTTCTGTCTGGAGCAACTTCAATGAAACACATGAAGATGCCTGCCTGAAGAGAACAAGCAAATTCCCCCAGTTATTGATGATATGAGGTTGCATGTTCGGTAAAAGACCAGAGGAGATGGCGATCATTAGGTCAGGAGTCAATGCACAGGTGTACACTGACGGTTTGGACATGTTTTTCATTCCATCCGTTGAAAAACTGTTTGGCGATGAAGAACTCATTTTTCAGGATGATAATGCAACTTCCACAGAGCCAGGAGTGTCAAAGCTTTTCTTCAGGAAAGGCATATCTACTCTATGATGTGGCCAGCAAACCGTCAACTGGGAATTTGTGGTGGAAAAAAAAAAAACGTCCATGACTAGACTCCATCCTGCAAAAGTGAGCTGTTAACTGCAATTCCAAAAAGTTGGAACCACACTGATACAGAAAATGGTTTTTCTTTAGTAAAGTCTATGCCGTAAAGAATTCAGCCCATCATAAAGCCCAGAGATGCAAAAAAAATATCCATCTGTCCGTCCATTCATCCATCCACCATCCGTTCATTTAACCTCCTTATTCAATTCAGGGTCGCAGGATGTAACAAAGTACTGATTGTTAATTTTCTTTGCTGACCTTGTTGATAATTCCATAACTTTGTTCCTTTGCATGACATAATATATATATATATATATATTGCAGTACACAAAGGAATTGCATTTGATTTGTCTGAGGTCTGTTCCACAAAGCCACAATGTTCAGCTGTTGAACAGTATTTGTTTTGTGTCATATGTGTGATTTGTTTGTTTGCTACAAAATACAGAAGCTGGATGAACATCCTCCACGTGTGATAGTTTCATAATTTTTCCCAAGGTCTGTAACTGGAGTCTATATCATGCTGAATCAGAATGTTAAAAAAAAAAACATTTGAATTTTTGTCACTTTGGCTGCGTATATCCCCATACACGATCACATCTAGCATAAATTTAAAGCCAAGAACAAAGTTATATAACAAAGGTGGCGGCGAAATATAATACGCTGAACACACGCTCACAAACAACACATCATCATTTACCAGACACAACACATTTCAAAGAAACCAAAACTTTTATGCAGATCTTTAAAACCCAGTGCAATACAAGGCTAGAAAACGCGATGGTCTCAGCAACTGTTTTTACCCGAAAGATCATTTTCTCTTCTTTCTTCAGACTTCTTCCGAGAGCTTCTTGTTCGTCTCATCTTAATTTACAAATAAAGACAATAAACCATATGTCGCGCGCCTTTCTTTAATCCTTCTTACAGCACGTGAAGCGATTTATGACACTTCAAAGAGTTTCCTTCGTGCACCCCGCGTCTAGATCCCTGTTACAGAAGATCTGCATGTAGTTTCGTTGTTGTTGATCGGTGTCTGCATACAGTTTGTCTGAACAGAATTGTTCCAGTTCCGTATCAGTACAACACATTAACAATGCATTCAAATATAAACAATAAATATAAACTAACGTTCAAACTGTTTTTTTCTATGTACATACAGTATATCACAATAATTAAAATCCTTACATCTGATTATTTAATAAACAGTACAGCTTTCTTAAATGCAAGTACAGAAGCAACATACTGCGGGGAAGTCGGAATAATTATGTTGACGGACCAAGTTACACTAAAACTACGGAGGAGACCGAAATGAGGGACCAACTTCAGCATGCATAATGATTTGCAGTTAAAATACGATATTATAGTTAAAAAATACGAGTCCGACAATGGCAGCCTTTCGGAGTCTTTGCTATGGATTCAGTCTTGAATCGGTCACATGTAAAGCGTCAGCACAGTGTGCGTCTATGATTCCTGTTATGGCAAATTACAGAGTAAGTAAAGTGGGTATTTAGACTATAAATAGTCTATTGGGTATTTAGTCTAGCGGGTATTTAGACTATAATCTGATCGCACAACGAAAGAGTGTTCGTGCTATGTTGATACCCATAAACAAACTGCTATTCGCATGCTACTAATGAACGAAATTGCTTTATATGCTTATATGCAATTTACGTTTGCAGGAAGCTAATCTGTGTCGATTGCATGTCGTATGCATGTACAACAAAAAGAGCGGAGGGAGAGTAGTCTGAATTGGGTTCTGGACATGTGCTCCAGCTCACACATCGCACTCATGCGCCAGCCGCGAGCGTTTCCAAGTTGCCGAGGCCGCATCCACCGCCGGCACGTTTATTGTGCTTGTGGCGGCTTCTCCTGCTATGGCGCTCGTGATAACCCACGCTTTCTGTGCGCTCGCTCACCCGTGTCAGGTGACGCCCTGCTAGGGCAGCGATTGGCTCTTATCTCAGACCTTCCCCGAGGTGTTGATGGGAGTGACTAGGCACTCTGCACGTGACCTCTTCAGTGAGCTTCCGTCCGCTCTGCTGTTTTAGGGGAACCGTGGGTCTTATATAGCAGTGCGATTGGCTATATGTTGTTTAGCACGGTGTTGGATTTTGCAGTAGGGGTGGAAGAACAAACAACTTTTAATTAAGGGATTAATACAACTTTGTTGATGGGATGTAAATTTGAAATACGTAGTGTAAATTTGAAGTTTAGGTTAAAATATTTCAGTCAAAAATGTCGCTTGGGAAATTTTTGCTAATGTATGCAAATTTGACCGTAGTGATTGGTCATTACAGTGTTTCGTCATTGAGTGGGTTTGTTACACCGTTGCTGGCATTTTTAACTGTATTTACAGAATACAGATAGAAATACCCATGTGTATAATATATAACGTCTAACTTAAGAAAAGGTGTTTTAATTAGTACGTGTTATTTCTGTTCATAGCATAAACATACAGTATTTATGTAATACTGTATATATTATTCATAATGAATGAAAAGTAGAAACAGGTGCAAATGACAAAGTATGCTTAATCAAAAGCAGTGACATCAATGATTATTAACAAGAAATGGATTAAAATATACTATAACTCTTAAGAAGCAACATCAGTAAGTCTTTATCATGCTTTTAAAATTTTTATGAAAAATGAATAAAACCTCTTGACAATTTCTGGTCTCAGTAATTATACACAAAAGTCAGTAATGTTTAATTGAAATTAAGGTTCAGTTAAGCGCAGAATTGGCTGAAGCAAAAACCTGCGCCAGCTGCAGCTCTCCAGGACAACAATTGCCCACCTCTGAAATAAGCAGTTGGGTTATAAATTAATGAATTAAAGCAAGGTAGTTAAAATGAATACAAATAATGCATTCCAAAAATATATTATTAAAATAATTTTCAAATGCAAAGGTTCCATATAAATCATAATTTTATAATTGAAGATTTGAGTCAAATGTATATTTAGATACTTTTTGGGATTAAAATTCAAAATGATTACCAAAACAGGGGAAAGGCAGAGATCTTTCCAGCCTATCAATTGTGCACCAGAAATGCAAACATGGCTGTGACATTGTAACTTCTGTGTACAACGTCGTCCCCTCAGAACCACACAACAGCTGCTGAAGGGCAGGCAACGACAGACTTCCTGAAGGGCGCCCACCATAGGAAGCACCCAGGTGTGACAGCACTGAGGACAGTGACCCTGCCTGAGCAGCTGCAGAGGGGGGCCATGTCGGTGTTACATGGTGAGGTGGATGCAGACACACTATCCACATGCAGTCATAAATGTGAGCCATAAACAAGTATGTGAGCAGCAGACATAAAAATGTGTTAGGAATAACAATGTGACTATATCTGGTCAAGTCAGAGTTTATTCAAGCGCTTAAAACAACCAAGGATGACCGAATTGCTTTACATGGAGTAACAAGTATGACAACTATCACGTTATAAAATCTAGAAGTCGTCTCCTTAGCAGTCACAGAACTGCATGTCTCAGGGAATACAGAACTTGGTAACTAACACCAGATATACACTTGGAAAGGTTAATTGTCCTGATACTAATTAGTTCTGTTAATTTTTGGTGAAAACGTGCCCCTATTATGACACTTGTTATTAGTCTGTATGATAATTAGTGTGAGATGTCTTCTGGAATGTGAGACACAAGGACGGTTAATGCCAGAGTGGGCGCAGGATTAATTTCAGGGATGACTCCTCTCCTCCTACAGCTGTGTCGCTGAGGGACCTGCCCGAGCAGGCGCAATACCTCAGGAACTATCTGTGGAGCAGGAAGCGGGCTCCAAGTGACGCCTCCCTGAGGGAGAAAGCTCTTAGGTTGGAGGAGGCCCTCTGGGAGAAGGAGATGCATAAAGGAGGAGGTAAGAAGGGATAGGAGAAGAAAACTGGTGCTAGGGTTTCATGCTGCAGAGAGGGAGGTGGAGAGATGGATCATACGTGTGTGTTTCAGACAAAAACAGCCATCAGCTGGAGATGCGTATTCAAAAACAAGTGTTATCCACACTGAGGAAAACAACCTACCACTGGACACAACTGAGGTAGACGTTTGTATGCTAATGTGTGATGCTGGCACACTCCTAGTGCCCACGTGTGCAGCACTAACACTTTAGAGTGCTACCTCGTTACGTCGTTGGCAGTATTTCATTTGCAAAGGATTTCACTGTACTATTACAGATGAAATCTGATTAGAGCTTAAAATGGGGGGAAGTATGTGCAGATTTGTTCTTGTCATGTTAGAGCAACATGCTAAAGGTCAAAGCACAAAAATTACTGGTACTATGTTCTGGCGAGTGCTAACTTATTTGAGTCACTGAATCCCACATTTTCCAGACTGTTTAATGTTTATAGTGACTTCATATCGTTACCCCTCGTCTTCAGGTACGACGAGCAGCTCGGTGTAGTGTACCTGGCTGCCCGGCTGGCTGGAGGCTACGCAGCTGTGAAACGAGCACTACATGAGGTGAATACATGTACATACCAGTGTAGGAACCTTACATAGGATGCTTTGTGCCAATATGTTCTCTGTACATAGCGCTCTTCTGGTAGGTTAGGAAGAGCCATTGCTTCAAATTCAGGTTTTATTTGTCTATCTTTCTTTTTTTTTCTTTAGATAAAGAAAAGAGATGCATCTTTTTTGCCCGTTTCTCTTTTGGACTTTGGTTCTGGTCTAGGAACTACAGTTTGGTAAGGAAATTGGTAAATAATCCTATAATCATTTTCATTCATTGTCACACAATATTTACATGTGTATTATGTCAAATTATGTACAGTATAATTTAGTGGGAGTTTACAGCAATTAGTATGTTTAGCACAATAGTATTTGGTGACTGCATGTGTTGTCGTACTGACTTTATTTATTTTAGTTTGTGACCACACAGATATTCAGTGTTTATGGGTAACCAGTTGGATGTGGTGAAATTACTTATTTTCTCACCCCCCTCAATCAGGGCAGCACACACTATGTGGAGTGAATCTCTGAAGGAGAATGTGTGTGTTGACAGTTCCAAGGCCATGAACACACTGGCAGAGCAGCTGCTTCAAGGTACATACACACCCATACACCCAGACACACACACAAAACCTGTGCATTTCACAGATTTTGTTGTCAATGTACACCAGCAATATTCTGTATGCTGACGGCATATGATGAAAGAGTTGATAATGTGGGCAACGTACACATATTAATTTGAAGGAAAGGTTACACAAGAGTTTTACTTGTTAGCAGTGCTGTTTTGAAAGGGTGATGTCAGCCGTCAGCAAACAGCTAAAGAATTACTGGGTCTAATACCTCTCCTCAGTAAGCGGGTCGCCTTTTGTCCCGTGCAGGTGGCAGTGAAACGGAAGAGCCTTGGATCAAACATGTGTACTTCCGCCAGTTCCTGCCCGTTTCCCCCAAGGTGAGCCCACCTGCTCACCCAAGAGTCTATGCAGCAGCAGCAGCGACGCGGCGTGTCCTGTAACCCGCGTCTACACGCGTCTCGCTCTCCCGCAGGTGCAGTTCGACCTGGTGGTCAGTGCCTTCTCTCTGTCCGAGCTGCCGTCTGAGCAAGAGAGGACAGAAGTGGTGCAAACCCTTTGGAGGAAGACTCATTCCTATTTGGTCAGTGATGTTCACCCTCGGTCTAGGCAGCTAATTTAATAATAATATCCTTTTTAGTAAAAGGTCACATACTGTAAACTGCCAGGAATTTTAATTAGTCTGTTTAACATACTGTACACGTTTACAAAGGAGTGGAAAAAATCACAGTAGTGTTGTTGTAGTACTGTTATGTTTTCTTACATCTCGTGCTCACATGGTGTGCAGGTCCTGGTGGAAAACGGGACAAAAGAGGGTCATGAGATCCTGATGGAGGCGAGAGGGACAGTGCTGAAGGTCTGTTCCATGGAGAGTCACATGTGCACACTCTCACACACATTCTAGTCTATGCTTGTGGTCACCCATGCAGATGTTCATACACAGATGTTGTCATGCAAACGTACAGCATGCATTATAAACTATGTGTTCAGGCAGTGTTAATACTTTATCATTTCGTACGTTAGGAATGTATATGTGTTCAGGCAGTATGATTACTTTATCACCAGGGGGAAGACAAAGCACTGGACCCCAGAAAACCTCGTGTGTTTGCCCCGGTGTGTATTTTCACGTTTTCCAGTAAATGTGCGATGAATTTGCCATGTCACTCCATTCCATGCTGAAAGACAGCACCAGTGACCAGATTATTTTTTTCTCTTGGTTTTGTGCACTGCTGCGCATACAGTGCGTACACCAGTTAGCGTGCCCGAAGCTGGCACTGGAACCTCAGGTGCCCTGTAACTTCCCTCAGCCATATCAGCCCCTCCCACTTCCTGGGGTAAGCGACTTTCGCCCATGTTCCTGTTTCTGTGCGCGAAACAGATGCAACAGCAAGGTAAGAGACTGGAATGGTGGTGTGCATTTTTTGTTAAGTAAAATCTGTACTTTGCTGTGGCCTAGAACCCCCAAAGTGAGATCGAGAGGTTCAGTTACGTGGTTCTGGCCCGGGGGGAGCCCACAGAGGAGGAGGAGGGCCCAGAGTGGGCTCGTCTGACGGGTCCGGTTCTGCGTCGGCCACGACACGTGCACTGCCAGCTCTGCTGCCCTGACGGGGAGCTGAGACGGGTTGTGTTCACCGCCAGACGCCATGGCAGGTACTGACTCTGCCCTCCCTATCCCACGCCGCCCTGGGTTGCCAGATATACCACACTGTTCTCCGCCCCTCCCACAATGATTCCCCATGTGCTTTACCACCCTCACAGAGACGTGTACCGCTGTGCGCGGAACAGTGACTGTGGAGACCAGCTGCCGGTGGTCTGGCCAGAGGACAGGTCGGCAGAATGAACGGTTTGGTCCAGAGGAAGGTTATATATGGACAGGAGTTTGGTGTCACATGTGACTGGGCACACGGAACATGTCCCGCAACCGTTAATGACAGCCTGAAATCCAGGAACACTCATAAGAGGAAATTTTCTGCCCTGCCAAGGAAAACCAGTGAGGGGTGGAAAAAAAAAATCTTTGAGTTGAAGGTGACTCGGGCGTGTCGAGAGACGTGCAAATATGATGCGAACACGTCGAGCGTTGGGTATCGTTAACCTGTTTGATGTTGAAATATGTAGTACTTGCACTGGCCACCATGTGGGAACCAAACGGTCAGAATAAACAGAAGCCAAAACTCTGCCCCCTTGTAGTGTTTGAATAGTTACTTTTGCAGGAAACCACAGGGAGCATTACAGAAGAGCTGGTTCTGCAGAGATTAACTGGCAAGACAGCACATTCCTGCTTATACGTTTATTCACATCACAGAATCCAAGACAAACTTTGTAGTACATAAACCAGTTCACCTTGTTCTTACCCAACACGTTATACAGCCCTGTCAAAAGCACCTGCCATAATACAAATCACAGCAGGCTGCCCTGGCAAAATGGCACTATGAGACTGTCGAACGGGGTGAATGGACTCACTTAATCACGATGGTTAATGTTACTCTTGGGTCGGTTGCAATAACGCAGTAGCCTTGATTTTTGTATACGCTGAGCCCGCTTTAATAACTGGGCAGCTAGTTATCTGAAATAATGATTAAATGCAAAAGACCCTTAATGATGATGTCAGATTAGAAAATGTCAGAAAAGCGACCTACTTTTGGGCCTATCAGAGGGATGCTGCAATAGGGTGCCATGAACAAACCGTGTTGATTGTTTCACTAACACAACAGTGTCACGGACATTCAGAGAGAACATTAGCAATTAACATTCTCAAGTCCAGAAAAAAATGAGTCTCAGGAGTTTGGCTCTGTTAATGGCCCACTATTTCCTGCAGTGCTGCCCCAAGGTCTGGGTATTGGAACTCATATCCTGATTCCAGAGTTCTCTTGGGTACCACATACTGGCCATCAGTGAGCACCAGGGCCCTTTCTGCACCCAGCAGTGCCTGCAGGACGAACGTAGGCACTGAGAGAATGGTGGGGCGGCCCAGGACCTGCCCCAGGGCTTTGGTGAACTCGTAGTTTGTATTGTGGGCGGGAGCGACGCCATTGTAAATCTCTGGAGTGCTGGGGCTAGGCTGTGATGGGGGCTCCAAAGAGCGGGCGATTATCCCAACAAGGTCAGCCACGTGAATCCAGGGGAAAGGCTGCTGTCCCGAGCCAAGGGTTCCCCCCAAACCGAGCCAAAAGGGGGTCAGCATCTGCTTCATTGCACCCCCGTTTCGCCCCAGCACAACCCCTAGCAAGGAAGAGAGGACAAAGGAGTCCTTACCTAATTAGTCAAAGCATTGTAGAGGAACACTGGATTATGCACTGCCAATTACTAACTGGTACAACATTTCAAAATGGCTACTTTGACTATTGTGCTTAACCAATCAGACACTGTAATTTAAAGTCACCTAATTTTAAGTGGCCTACAGTTTTTTTTATACACTTCAAACTTGTTCTGCCACCATGCAAAAGTCCCGCCTACTTCTCCCATAAAACACTTTCTAAAACTGGGCTATACATTTCTGGAGTTTGACCAAAAATGTGTAGAGCTACAGGACTGACCTGCTCTGACAATCACCTGTCTGGTGTTCTGGGCCGCTTTTTCCGAAAGAAGCGCCGCCGCCTCCCAGTCATACACCAGTTGGGATAAGAAATCAAACGGGGCCCAGTCACTGTCCTCAGTGTACCGCGTTGTCTGGCTGCATTTGTAACATGCTGCAAGAAAAAAGGACACTGAAGGGCTCTGCTCACTTCTCATTTTGTATAAAAATAAAACCACTATAACCGAAAGAAGAGATCAAAGAAGCATAGTCTAAACGTGAAGATGTGATGATGTCGTACCAACTCCAGTGACTACGACCCAAGAGCGAGGGGGAGTAGGGGAGGAAGCTATGGCCAGAGCCAGAGCTTTGGTTGTGTCAATGCGGCTGGCAAACAGGTCCTTCTTATAGTTCTCATTCCACCTGATGTACGAGCAGAAAAACAGGATAGAATTCAAGGCGACATGAGCTAAAGAACAACCATTACATGTACTCAACACTCTCTCCTAAGTTAGCAGTGGTTTCATTACACCTAATAGACATGCAGTTCAGGGTCCTTTATATGTGGTTATAAGCATCCATGTTTGTGTGTATTCTGGAATAGACTGGCATGGAGCAAACTTTACTGAGGTATGAATTAATAACAACAGTTGATCTTTCACCAGCGGACAGGATTCAGGAGAGTCTCTCCAGCAAGGTTGACAGCACCCTCACATGGCGGGAGGCCATTTCGCTCAAGGTCAGCCTGTAAAACATGAAGTAGAGGTGTCAATCTGACCTCTGACACACATATTTGCAGTGTATACCCTTTCTCATTGTAACCCATTCCACTGGCTTAATCTATCCAATTAATTGTCCATGTATTTAAAGGCATCCAGTCTTATAAATCTGACATTTTCGATGTAGAACATTTGTGTTTTACTAATTACATACATTCTGCAAGAATGTATGAATGTTTTCATAAATGAGTTCCCTGCTTAGAACCTTCATAAGCTCTACACACAAACCACCCAGGTCAAAAACAAAGTGTTAAACTAATAAGTTTAAAGCATAAAATGGCAGAACCATTAGAAGAACAAACTACCCTTTGACAGTCATGACAACCCTTGAAGAGCCCAACTGAAGTCAAAGTGGAAGACAAACTCCTCAGCTGGTCACAGACAGCATAAACTGAACAGTTTGAAATCCCAGAATGAAGCAATTAGCATCTTACCCAAGTGATCTGCCCAGGTCCAGGCTTCCGTGATACAACAGTGACATCATGACCCTTTTTGCGTAACAGTTGTGTCAGTTCTCTGCCTATAAAGCCTGACCCACCACCTGATGAAAAGGGATAATACAATCTCATCATCATCATCATCTTCTTACTGGGTGTATATTCTAATTAAGGCCATCCCTATAGTTGCAAATGAGCAGTACTTAATACAAACTTTAAGTCACATTCCTAAGGGAAGGCACTGCCAAGTTTATAACTGAAGTGTACGAAATGTATGGGATTTAACAGACATTGGCCGAGGTCATTCTAGCTTGAGTTACAAAACGGTCAAGAGAAGAATGCAGTTTTTTTTTTTAAGGATGGGACTGATTTCTTAGGGATGTGCATTCAAGTTGCATATCCATTTACTGAAAGAAGCATTTATTTACAGCAACCACAAGTAGTAACTACAACTGGAACATCGTTGTTACGTGCTATAATAACTAGTCTGCAGTATAATACGTATATGTTCCTCTAATGCTGACTATGTTGCGTAATACTGGTAACCTTATAGAAGAACACTAACGCGCGCTCCTGTGAAATTAAGAAAGCAACATTGCGCAGTGCATGCAGCTAGTTCTGTTTCCAAGGTTATAACCTTCACCGTACCTTATCTGGGTAGAGTTAATTAAAGCTGCAAGAACACTTCTCATAAATATATATTTCGGCGCAATGGCAATTTCTATTTCAGCTTGTAACGTACGCTTACAGTTGTGATCACGAACAATAAACGAAATACGTCGACATACCTATCAGGACTCTCATGTCGTTTATCGTACAGTTTCTACCATGAAAAGTAATGCAACAATATTTCTAAACACCCGAGAAACGGAGTCTGTCTCGTCCTGAAGTCTGAATTTCATGTGTTTTGTAACTTCATCACCAAACCGATTGACGTTGCATGTTTGACCAATGAAACAACCGATCCTAATCACGTGGTATATAAAAGGTCGCTTACAAATTTACGGAAACTTTAAATGCTAGTAACACGTTGTATAATGTAACGCACTGCAGAAATAACCATCGCTTGAAAGAGTTGCAATAGAATGCGCTGAATAACAATCAGTTACTTTTTATTCAAACTTTATTAAATCAGTATCCAGTTCCATGAGCATTAAAATGCGGATTGAATCATGTTTGAACTCCTGTCCATGACCGTATAGATTAACTCGTTTTAATAGTATCACTCCCACGACACTTTCAAAATTGTTAAATTGTCCTATGTTGGCTTGTATTCAAGTTATTTTCAAGATGAATACCTCAGCAAATCCTCCATCATTTACGCAAAAATATATACGTCTCGTCTTGTCTTCAAAATGTTCATAAGTAGGGTTTTTTTTAGTTCTGTGTCTTTTGATTTTAAAGGCCTGCAAGCCGTAGTTAAATATGAACACTGACTGTGAATAATTACCCTTTTAAGTAGACCTTACAAAAATTAGCAAATAGTACTATAATACCATATTGTGATATCGTTCTTCTACCTGCTTTTTCGGGTCCTCCCTCCAGGGGGCGCCACAGCGGATCATCCTTTTCCATACCAATCTGTTCTCTGCAGCTTCCTCTGTCACCTCAACCTCTCTCATGTCCTCCCTCACTACATCCATAAACCTCCTCTTTGGCCTCCTCTTCTCCTCCTGTCTGGCAGCTCCATCCTCACCTTCTTTTCCCTATATACTCTGTAT
>JABJVR010000065.1:371267-383338 GCA_025773905.1 Chitala chitala
CTCCTTTGCTCCTGGTGCTGAAGCCGATCTCATAGGCCTTCGGTGTCCCTCTGGCGGAGCTTCGTCCAAGCGGATACTTTTGGAGTCAGCCGCTCCATGAAGGCATCCCGCTCAGATGGTTCCAATGTAGTATACTCTTCTTGTATATAGGCACAAGTAAACTTCCTGACATCCTTATGTAATTGTTTAGGCTGTTCCTTCCTTTCGATCTCCTTGTACAAAAATGACTTTTAAATTAACACGAATATTTATTCATGCTCATGCTCTTTATACTCCTCTTGACACACATTCTCACTCATTACAATAAGATAATAAACAGATAATAAACTTGACTGATTCCATTTCTGTGGCATGTGACCTGACAGCCTGAAGCGTATGGCTGATGACATCACCAAACTTGGTTGTGTTTATTTTTCTTATTCTTGCACTTCAAGTATGTGACCTGGTGGCTCAATGGGTAAAACATCAGGCTGGGATAAGAAGTCTCCTGGTTCAAATCCCAACCCAGCCACCTGGTGTGTCCTTGAGCAAGATGCCCAGTGTTAACTCATTGTAACATGCATACCAAATGTTGTAAGTTGCTTTGGATAAAAGCATCTGCTGAAAGACTTAAGTATGTTGTTCTGTTTCTCATATTGCATTTAATATGCTTTCACATGTTTACTATTTGTCTAAATGAAATATAATTCTGTGAATGTAAATTGCAAGGTATGCAATGTATAATTTTTAAGAATTGGGTGACTGCAGTGGTTATATATTTTTGTAATATTTTATACTTGCGCATACAAGAATACCGCTAATACCATGAAATTATTTACACATATCTTAGACATACCTCCCAGTAAACACTTTAAAAGTAATAAGGATTAAAAGAAACACTCTGTTACACATTTACACAGTGTAATAACAGCTTTTTGATTTTCACACATGAAACTCATATGACCACCAATAGGATCTTTGTGTGAAATTGGGATATTTTTGTTGCTGGGTGAGTCTGGGGTTTGCAGCTGGTTTATGAGCTCAATCACTTTTTATACCATATTTTTCAGCTTCTAAACTCACATTTGCATGCTTATACCAGAATACATAACTTTCAAAATGGAAAGGCAACTTCATGAAAACTTAAACCTCGCCTAATTATAATTTTAAAAGAGTAGTTAGCATACACAAGTATGTAAGTACTTCTTGACAGCAAAAAAGCAAAACCGTCACATTTTCAAGCCATGTTCCTGATGTTATACAGTTCCAAATGTCCCCTTGATTTTAAGATTACCAACACAGATCTTTTCATGTTCTGCAAGTATGCGTAGCTCAGTGGATCTCCACCCTCTTCTTACCTGGTCCACCACAGGTGTCTGCAGTGTACAGCTAGGAAGTGGTTTGGATCAGAACCATAGATGGAAAAGTTGCTGTAATTTATTAATGTTTCCATAAGTGCAACACCCAAGGGAGAGGTGTGTACTAGGGATATAGAACCAGGTTGGCTCAGGACTACCCAATGACATGAAAGGGACCAAAACCAACCAACTGAAAATAACAAGGTCAAACTCACGATCATTCTCGTCCCTGTCTGTTACATTCCTGAGCAAGCACTGTTGCATACTTACTTAACCTTTTCTGAATTTAAAGTTTAAGCTGTGTAGCCTACGTTGTGTCTTATAGGAGGTGGAAGGTGTTTTCCTTGTTTGTCTTTGTGAGGGGTGTGTCTGGCTATTTTTTTTCCCTATTTGTTTGTCAGGAACTGTTACTCGTTCTGTGTTTTTCGTAATGTTTGTAACCTAAGAAGGTTACAAACAGTTACGTTTAGACATCACAGCTGAGTCAGACTTTCTCGTGTTGCTGCGTTACAACGAAACGTATCGTGTCACATGAGGGACTTCGGTAATGTTCTCGGTATGAGTAGGTTGCACGGTTTTAATTTGTTTTTCTTTGAAATCTTATCTGTCTTTGGAACATACTCCAAGGACAAAGCGCTGCATTACTGTACCGTGTTAAGGTCACGATGCCTGGTGATGTCGAGCACAACGGAATTAATTTTCATTACGCATCGAGTTGATTCGACACAACTGGAAAAGTGCTTTAGATGCGTCGATCTGTTTGTATATACGCTTACACTGTGATCAGCAGCACTATAACCTGAGAAAAATGTTTTTTTCTTTCAGCAAATCACTTCGTATTCTAAACTGATTCGTATTGAAAAAAACACGTAAAAGCCAGCAGGTAAGTTAAAAGTTTCAAATCACATGCTACGTCGCTCGGGAAAAATCGCAAGTGCGCCCTTTAAAATTGGCAGAAATAGTTAAAAAGTTACGTCAAAGTACAAATAGGAAGGGGCATTTTGGAAATGCTCTTCCTGGAAAAAAAGAAGGAAAAACCAGCAAAAGTGAAACGCGGAACAGATCTGCAGGAGATGCACTCATTCTTCAAACTCGTGAAGTGCGAAAGCTGCGGCAAGTCGAGACGCAATATGTGTGTATTAACATGTTCACTATATGTTGTCCATCAGGTTGACACGAAGACAGCTTGTATAAGGGGCTGGCGGTTGGTATTATAGCTTTTTTTTTTAAATCTTGATTACGTTCAAAGTCAGTGTACGACATGGTTTCCCCGATCTGAAGTGCGCGTTAACGTTTTTGTAAAAATACAGTAGTAAATAACATTTTGATAATTACGCATCGTGTCTAAGAAATTCCTCTTGATGCGCATTTGGAAGTCCGCGGTAACATAGCGCTGCCCATTTAGCGAGAGTAAGAGATTGGCTGGGAGTTTTAGAAAATCTGTAAAGTTTAGTATTGTTTTTATGTAAAGACGTTCGTTTTCATTTATTTTATCGCTGTTCTTCGGATTGAGGTGATCAGACGCGAAAGGGGCGTCCACACCCGTTTCTCTAACCTGGAGGTCTTAATGAGATGGAGATGCTCTGACACGCGTAACTGTCAGAGACAAGATCGGTGACGTTTGATATAAAACATGGTCACAACGATGCATTCAAAGTTTAAATGCGGCCAGTTGTGTATTTCTTACTTAAAATGATTTTCTAGGAGGAAAAAAAACTTGCGTTAATTTATGTCTCTTGTCGTGTGATACTATTTAAACGGTACAAATGATTCGTGAATTTAATCCCACCGACTTTTGATCCAGTAATGTTTTTTGACATAATGAAAACAAACGCCATTCACTTTATATGTCTGGATGTGAAGTCATGATGTCTGCCGTGGAAAATAAACTGTGTTAATTCGACTCTGTGGAAGCTGGTTTCACTTTTTGTGCGCGTTTAGGAAAACGATTATTGCGGTGACAGAAGCTACGTGAGCACGGTTGGGTATTGCTGCTTTATAGTGTAATGCAGTTTATAAATGGGTACCACCATTGAACAAAGAGCTCTGATTCCTTCATCTAATTAACCTTTTCTGTGCTCAGCTGGACACAACCTGTCATCTCGCGTTAACCACGTTAGTCTGTGCTCTCTCCATGCTGCGTTTATATCGACAGTATTTGTCTCATGTAATGTTTTTCACGCTTTGCTTTGTGAATAGGGTCTCCATATACTTCATTGCATAAGAAATCTGTCTTTGTCAGGAAATATTAACTATGCTTCAATGGGTATTTGGAAGATCTCGCAAGTCTCAAGAGCATGGGTTGTTAGAGAAGGTAATTACAGATATATTAATATAGTACACCTTTAGGTTGATTCTACTCACTGCTGGTACATAGGACATGGAGCTAACAGTGGACTTCGCCTGTGTTTCATCTCTCACAGGACACTCAGCCTGGAAAACTGGGTTCAAGCACTGAGAACTCGCCTGAAGAGAGTAACAAAAAGGTCAGTCTTTGTAGTTGTTTATTAGTGCCTTCATTCCAGGACTAAAAACGTGATAAGTGGAATATGTAGATTCCCAGACGTTCATTGGCAATTTTCTAGGAATTATTTTGTACTGCATCCCACCGCAGGAGAGGTGATAAGTTTGGTATATTCAGTTCATCTCCTGAAAGATTAGATGTCAAATTACTTCAAAGGTAAGTGAAACACTGTGGTTCGTTGTGCTCAGACCTGATCAAACCATCAATGAAATAGATCATGTTTTATTTCATAGGTAGCAAATTGGTTTTGTTGTTAATGTCTTTCCCTGACATGTGAATCAAAATAGGTTCCCAGTTAATACATCCGAGGATGTCGCACCTTGCCAACTCTTCGCTGAGCTGTGTTTTTATGTACAATGTCTACATGTAACTCTCACACAATGACACGCATGATTTCTGATAATACAGTGGTGATGGTGAGCCTTTGTTTCCATTTCTGTTATGTTCACGCCACAAAGTTTAACCTACACAACTAACCACACACAGTTTCTTCTATAGTTCAACTGCCTGGCTCACTGTTAAAGGTGTACATTTGCTTTTTGGAACATGGTTTGCTGCTGCTGAATACTCTGCAATGGCTCTATTGCAGGAAAATTCGGTGGAGGCGTTCGCCTCTGCTGGTGAGCCGAACCATGCAGACGCTGAAGAAGTGAGTGTCTTTATCATACTTCACGTTACTGCCGCTCCGTTCCTCAGTTCTTATTAATGTTGCTTTTGTGGAAGGAGAGAGGTCATATTATGCCGTACATACTTTGATTGAGGCATTAAATATCAGACAACTGTCTGAATACCTTTTACAGTGACTGAATGTGGAGAAGGATTAATGTAAACGTTCTTGATGTCTTCTGCAGGACAGTGAAGGTTTGCTGGACTGGTGGAGGACAGTCGAAGGTTGTCTTTTTTTTCCTTGTTAGCCTTCTTGTTTAGCAGCAGGTTTCATTTGTATTTATTCCTAATGTTGTTCTGCAATATTTGCAATTTCTTCTGTAAAGTGCTTTGAGGCACATTGTTGTAAAAGGCACTATATAAAAATTAATTCAGTGAAATTTTTCTGAAGCTAGTTAGAATGGTGCTTATGTGGTCTCCATTTTCACCTTTCTCTGTCAGGCTGGGACCAGTGGAATGAGACAATACAGGTCCAAGAGGATGAAGGCGAGGTGTAAGTCATTTATTTCATTTCTGATGTCTGGTCCATTCCAATTCTTTCAGCCTTTGCTTCTTATGTAGAAACACGTTGCTCTCTAAAACCCATTTTCATTGATCAAAATTTAATAATAAAAAAAAAATAATACTGATTTTGCATCCTGTTCAGAGACATAGGCGTGTTATTTCCCTGCTGGTGTTGGTGAGTTGGAGGGCATTCATCTCGTCTTTCCCACTGTCTGCACAGCGTGGTTGAGCAGGCTGCCGACCGTGTGTTCATGGCAGCGCGGCTCTTTGTGCATCTGCTGGAGCAGCGTGGCGAGCCCCTGCGACGGCGTGTCTCTGACCTGCGCTCCCTCGCCGACGCGGCTGACGGCTTCCACAAGCGCACTGTGGTGGCCAGCGTGGGTGGGGGCGTGGCCAGCGTGGCCGGCGGCGTGGTCACCATCAGCGGCCTCATCCTCGCCCCCTTCACCGCCGGCACCTCTCTCATCGTCACGGCCGTCGGGATCGGCGTGGCAACCGCGGGGGGCCTCACCTCGGCTTCTGCCAACATCACCGACACAGTCCACTCCAGTATGGACCGTAAGAAGGTGGAGAAGATGATCCAGGACTACCAGGAAGACATAAAGGACATTAAAGACTGTCTGGAGTTCTTACAAGTAGGTGAACCCGTCCTCTGAAAGCCAGATGCTCTTGCATTTCAAACTGACAGTGGAGATCTACTCTGTAAAAATAATTAGATATGTTCGTGATCATGTATCGGACACCCTCGTACACCTGTAACTGCGTAGATTCATACTTTCGCTCAAATACACACTGCAGAATGCAGAGGTACTATACTGGCACAGCCGAAAAGCAGGGTATAGATGTAGTTGCAGACATGAGTCTTTGCGCTCTGCAGGAGGGCATGGATGTGCTGAAGCGGTGGGATTTCGAGGAGTACACGGAGAGTCTCTCCAGGCAGGCACTGAACCGGAACGTGAAGCACGTCGTAAAGGAGGGCGGCCGGGTGGGGAAGGCGCTGCTCACCAACACTGAGAACCTGGTCAGCACAGTACAGGTGCTGAGCACGGCGGGCGGGGCCGCTCGGGCCGCCCAGGCTATCAGCGTCGCCACCGGCGTCATGTCCGCCCTCTTCCTTGCCCTCGACGTCTTCTTTCTCGCTAAGGACTCGCACGAGCTGCGTGCCGGCGCCAAAACCAAGTTTGCCAGCAAGATCCGAGAGGTGTGTGCGGAGCTGGATGACGGGCTTCTGGAGCTGGGGAGGATCAAGGCGGCTCTGCAGAAGACGATGGATGGAGTGGAGCCCGAGGAGGAGGAGGACGCCCAGAAGACGGACCCAGAGGAACTGGCCCTTCTGGAGAAGGAGCTTGATCAACTGGAAGATGAGCTGGACAGGAGGTCCCTGAGGAAGCGAGTGGAAGAAGGCCAAGGTCAGGGCAAGGAGGAGAGGGGACCTGAGAATGTGAAAGAGGATGGAGAAAAAGGTGAGGTAGGAGGGAGAGTGATAAGACAGAGGGACCTGGAGGTGGGCATAGAGATTTGGGAAGCGGGGCAGAGGGATGTGGAAGCTGGGAGAAATGTCTTCAAGAGGGATGCCCAAGGAGGAAGTGGACAAGCAGAATCAAGGAGCCCGGGGAAGGCTTCAGTCTTGGGAGCTCGGCCTCGGTCCGATGCCTTTTCCTACAGCACAGACAGTGGGCAGCACCAAGGAACGTGGCCCACAAGAGATTGACAATTCAGGGACATGTGCAGTCAGACCACAGTGGTTACCCATAAGCACTGCTCTTAACATTGTTCTTGGAGTATTCTTTCACTGTCTTCCAGCTGTTCGCGTGTTTGGACACTTATTTAGATATTTAACTGTCGCCATTCAGGTGCTGTTTCCATACAGATGGTCGTTTTCCAAGTTTAAACATGCTAACAATAGGTTTATGTGAGTAATGGAAGGAAACAGGTGTTAGTACTGGCCCTGTATATCACTCTGAGAAACTGGCCTCACATATGACCAAAACAGCATCCATTTTCAATTTTTTGTAACTACTTTTTTCCTGACTTATTTGAAAATTACAGTAAACCTTCGGTTAATAAATGTTACGTTTTCCTTCTTTCAACTGTTACATTGGAGGTTGAGTTTTGTACTTCTGTAATTTTTCGGTAAGATTTTCACCGGGTGCTGTTGCCGCTTGGTGGCGATATTTTATTCCTTATGGCTACAGTGGTACAAAAGTTGGTAAGTGGAATTGATCAGTTTACCATCCGGGTAAGACGTAGTTTGGCAGTGTTGGTTTATTTGTCGTGAAGAAACCAAAACCGAGTTAAAGTCCCAATACGGCTTTTCTCCAACGAGACATTGGAGAAATGCCTTGGAACGATGCATGAAGACAGGGACGTTTATTCTAGGATGTCAATCTTTCAAAAAATGGTAAGGCGATAATATGGGAAGTTCTGGTTTTGGAATTTGTACCATTATTTTACTTTCTGAGATCTCGTCACAATGCTATTTGTTGTAATTTGTTTTAAATATAACAACAGTTTTCCTGTTATAACAACTGAATTTTTTGCGTTTAGGGAGGTTTAAAAAGGCTCTTGATATATAATAAATTGTATTGCGCTTTAGAACACAAACATATGAAAGCTAGTTTAATGTAAACGTAAATTTAATGGCCAAGTCAGTTTACACATGCACAGACTCGCGATTACAAAACAGCATATTCCTAACCAATCACCAATTTGTTACATTAAGACAAACGTTGTAGCGAATTCACGTTGAGGTGGATTGATTTCATTCATAAAAAATAAAAATCATGCAGAATAACAGGTTCTTGGTTCTTAAATAGATGAAAGCACCGACATGTTTGCTTAGTTTTCAGAAGGTTTTAAGGTGTTTACATAACTTTTAAATATATATAATTGAACTGCACAAAAACGACAAAGTATTCAAATGCAATAACTGTTTGTTTTTTTTTAAACTGACGGATTTATGTAACGTTTTCTCAGCAGAATATAAATGTTTAATTCATAGACACGGCAGTTGTGGTTTTCGTGTTCGTTTTATTTGTGTCAAGCGATATACGGAATTGTGAGGCTAATTTAAACTATGCATGCAAAAACTTGCCACTGAAGGGGGTTGATGTAATTCCTACACGGAAATTGCCGAAACCTATCTGTAAGAGTGTCAGGTTGTAGATTCGCATGTAAGTTTATGCTTTATTATCATCGGTATTCTATGTCCATAAGCGTTAGAGAAACTATATTGACCCGTGGAATAAGCGCGACCTAAATTTGTAGATTTATACACGAGTATATACGGTAGTCATGTCTTTAGTTCTTGCGTCACTCTACAAGTAATCTGTAACAGTATAATTAAAATGTTGGACAGAGTTATTCGTGTAGCGGTTTATTTTACCTGAGAATATATCGTCTTCAGGAATTTTTGGGAATAGGGCTGTTTCATTCATGTCCTCTTTTTTTGCTGCAGGGCAAACGTCTGGTCGGTCTACACCTACTGCTCCAATGGATGCTACAGAGAAGAGCTTTTCAAAACCGAAGGTCGTCTGTTACCTAAGGTCATTTCTGAGTCAAGCAACTCAGTCGACTTGTGTGTTACGATCAAGTTGACAGTTTTGCAGTGACCACCTGTAGTATTAGGTGAAAATGTGCAGTTTTGTAACCTACATATTACGTAACAGTTCCTTGAAGCACTTAAATCTTAAATGTCTGAACAGCAATCAGAACTGGCTCAGCAAAACACTTTTTAACACCCCCCCTCCCCCCGTTTCAGTTGTCCATCTTCAGCAGACATCTCACTCGCCTTTGCGAATCCCTCGCCAAATATTAACGATTATATTTGATTTAAGGTAACAATCATCTTCGTTCCATTTCACTAGGTGACAGTCTGGATTTGCATATTTTTGTTTTAAAATGGGTGCAGAATGGGGGCTACAAAACGTTTAGTCGTGTAGGTGTGCTTTTGAGGGGTTGAACACATCTCTTTGGGGTGCACACAATGCATCTAGGAGAGCGCTGGTGTTCTAAGCTTCTCATTATTAAAGGTGGAAATCACCACTACTGTAAAATCAGCTTACTGTGCAGGTGACAAAGCAGGGAGGGGCAGAAGTTGTATTAGAAGAATTTACTCAAAGGCAATCTAAAAATTCTTTATGCTGTTGCTAACAATAGTAGTACTTTTAAAGCAGAGGCACGATGACATTGGGTGGATGAAAGAAATCGACAAATGTAACCAGTGTGTAAGACATGCTTGTTACACAAAAGATTTGACTATAGAAAAAAAAATGGCTGCTCCAAGGTAAACCAAGGGTGAGAAACATTTACTTTACCATTTTATTTAAATTTGACCATTGAAAAGACTAACAAAAAAAGTACATGAAGTGAAATAATGGGTATAAGAGACATTTCCTAAAGTTACACATTCGTTCAAAAAAATACACTTCTATTAGTCTCAAAAGCTCACCACCATAAAAAAATGGGTATTGAACACTAGGGTTGCAAAACTGCAAAAACCAACCAGTCACTTTGAATTGGTCAATATATTGACTGCAGTAGGTCCAAGTTTACTGTTCAATATCTATACTACTATACAGCCAGATTAAATGTCATACAATAGTTACAACAGGCTATAAAAATAAGGGGGGAGGACTGGTTGAATTTCAACATTCAGAGCAAAATGATGTAGGGAGAAAGGGAACTGGGGAGGAGAATAAATGCAAGTTGAATCAGACCTGACGTACTACAATCGGTCTTGAAACCAGTATAGTTACCTGTACCGGTTTAAGTGTCCTCGGTTGTTCCTACACAGTTAACGTGCATGTGGAAAAACCTAAAGCCTGCAGAGGATCTGGAGGGTTGTGGACAGTCCGTGTTTCAACTTGGAGTTTCAGGGGAGGCGTTGGCCACGTGCCCTCTACGAGTCGTCGTCTCCGTTAACACTGTCCCCGTCGTCCTCCCCCTCCTCCTGCTCCCCTTCCTCCTCTTCATCGTCTTCGTTGTCCTCTGCTCTCCCTCGACTCTTTACCTAGGAGACAGGGTGCGAGGTGATTTTGTTCGCCTACATGCAAACTCAGATCCAGGCTTAGCAGAACCACCTCCGCTTGGTAGAGCATCTTAGCTGGTCATGTTTTGGTCAGCTCACCCATGACACACATCAGCCACCATGTAGCCAGATGGGCTCATCTGAGAAATGCCAATGTGGGTTATGAGCATTTATCTCGGCAGTTTCTAAATACGTTTCTTGCCTTTTACAACGACAAAAGAGCAGCCTGAAATGCCTGCACTTGGTCAGCAGCAGAGTACAGAGAGAGATTAAATTCTTGGGTGTCTACACAGCTCTGCTACATTCTGCTGTCACCAAATAATTCTGCTCCCACCTTCGTCTTCATTCCCCTGCCCTCACCTCCTCCTCCTCCTCCTCCAGCAGGTCCCCCTCATCCTCCGAGTCGTTCAGCTCCTGGCTCTCTCGCTCTCGCTCCCGCTTGATGCTGTCTTCCTTTTTGCTGCCCGAGGCGCTGGAATGCTGCAGCGAGGACGTTTCTGCCCCCTCCGACTTTGCGCTCTTTCCATCTGCGCATTTTGGGGGAGGTAGGGCAAGTTGGACAAGAAGATGAATGGGGGCAGGTGACAGGAGTCAAACAAGCTAACGGGGATCCTCCATTTACATTGTGTCTGTGTGCAAATTAAAGTCAGCAGAATAGCATTCTGGTTCCCTCCTACCGTAAGCTTTTTAAACTGCTTCAAGCCAGGGTAGGTTAGGGGTAAGACTCAGCAGCTTACACAAGCAAAAAGCGTCCCAATGTGACGATTGGCAGCTAATGCAGAAGCGTCCCAACGCAACGTGTTCACTCTACCTGATTTCTTGGCATGGTCCTTCTCCATCCGTTCCAGGCTCTCCAGCAGGTAGTCGACCTTGTGTTTAATTTGCGACAGCTCCTTCTTGATGGTCTGCAGGTCGTCAACTTTCACTGCGGGAACAAACGAGAACACTGGTTATCAACACGGGTATAGATGCCGTCGATCATTGCCAGTCCTCGGGTCAGCACGGCCTTCGGGGTGTCGCTCACTGGTGCGGGAGGAGGACGAAGAGGAGATTCTCTGGCTGCTTTTGGAAGACGAGAAGCTGGTCTTTGTCCGCCGGCTCCCGCCTCCACTCATGCTGACTCGCGGGCGCTTCGAGGGGATGACCGCCCGGGAAAGGGGCGGGGGCGGTGGAGGGACACGAGATGGGTAAGAGTACATCCTGAGAACAAGGAATATGATGAGCATTGTCTCCCCCCCCCCAATCCGCTAAACACTCGATGGTGAGCCTCATATTAACCACTAGGTTTAGTGACATGTGAACACCAATTACACCACAGTGGGTATGTGGCCGGAATCTATTTAGCAAAGCCTGAAAAAATACAGCTGGATAGCTCCATGTCCTGTCACTGTAACACACATCAGGATGGTTCATTAGGAAATGAATATTCATTTTTATCAGTACAAGCCATCATGAGATCTCCCTTTCATTCGAGACTCTCTTCTTCAAAGGTCGAACACCCCCTCTGTTATGGGTTACTCTACAGTAACACCAACAGACTAGCCAGGTTCATGTCCAGAAGTGCCGAGCTGAGCCTGGTAACTTTAGGGAGAGCAGTATGCAAAGCACACGACCTTACCGATCGTAGTAATCCCTCTGGAAGTCATAGTCCAGGTCAAAGGAAGAACTACTGAAGTGAAGGAAAGAATGTGGCACGTCAGTGAATGCTGTTGAGGGAAGTGGGGAACATATATACACAACATATATATATGAACATGTATAATTACACTGCAGGAAGGTATACACCTACCTATACATGTCTCCTGCAGAACGTTTTGTAGCCTTTGACCTATGGGGCTTGGGCTCCCCTGCCAGGTTAATGTCTATGGAGGAGAGAGGAGTTTGTCAACATCTAGCCACAGCTCCAGCATTTTGAGGCAATGCACCCGTGGCCCCCCCCCCCCGCCCCCAGGACAGGGGGCCCCCCCCCAACCGGGGCGGGCGGGCCCGCACCCGGCCCCCCCCGCAGACG
>JABJVR010000065.1:392629-425942 GCA_025773905.1 Chitala chitala
ATTATTATTATTATTATTATTATTATTATTTATTTTGGTTTACATCAGTACATTTGCAAACCTCATGGTGGAGGTTTACAGAGCACAGTATGAAACTGTGTTTGATATAAAATCCAAAAATGCAGCAACAGAAATTACACAGTCAACAGACTACAGGCAGCCAGAGTTACACTAGGCTAACAAACAAACATCTGAATGCTATATACCAATAGACAGGAAGACATCAGCAGCTATGAAAATTCTGCTACAGTTCTGACTATGCTGTGTTTTTAATTCCAGCATGTCTGTACATGTATAAATAACTGACGTTTAGGATTATGGGCTCAAAAATAATTTAAAAGCAATTTTTAAAAGGTTCTTTTATCACCTTTTCATTATTATGTGGTTACTGATGTTGCAATGAAATGAAGGTGACCATGTAGAGCATTATCAGAGACCATATCAATAGCTAGAATAATGCAGCTATCACATTGGATTTGACAAGGATTTACATGTTGTAAGCTACATGTGGTATCTGACAAATATCTGGCGTATGTCCAATAACGTGCAAGCATGCAAAGATGTTCCATACACTGGACAATGCAGTATTCATTTGGACGATCCAGGTGTTCATACAGGCATATTCCAATGTATGATGCATGTCATCACAACATGCTATAAAAGCTGTAGCTATATGTCAATGTCTCCATTATTTTTGTAGCTCTGTTGCATGTAGAGCTAATACCAAAAATACAAGCAAAACTAACATATGCATATAAAAAAAATTCAGTATAAATAGTTTTATTTACTTGTTAAGAAACTACAGCTTGCACTGCAAACTGCTTGTGGATTATGAAATCATGGTTGCATTTTAAAACCATTCAGAGGACCCTGATGGATTGGCCCCCAAACATAACACAGGCAACTAAATTATATATTCTGTTCAGAACAGGTTCTAGAACAGATGCGATGATCCTTGATCAAGCAAAGGAAATACTTTATGCATGAATACAATGGTCTCCTCTGCAATGCATGCCTCTCAGTGTTTATTTGTCAAACTAAAAGCACAGAAAATTAAACAGCTAAATTTCTTTGTTACTTGTCTCACAGAGTGAAAATCTGTGGGAGTCAAGTGCGAATTTCTGAGCACCAAAAATGCAATAATTTCTAAATATTTACCACATTTCAACCAAGCAATCATTTTCTTTTCTAGTTAACGGACATATTACCTTGCAAAAATACTGCTATCAATTACTAATGTTAACAGGATAGCCTACACTCAACAAAAATTAATTGTCTAACAACAACAATTACAACAACAGCATTAATGTTCAAATATAATTATACCTTAGTTTAACTAACCTTTCACAAAATCACATATTACGTTAGATTGGTTCTAATGAACAGATATTAACAGTCCTCACAGGGATGAAGTGCCTGTAGAGAACTGCTGTATGGACCAGGTGCTATCTATCACAAAGTCTTCATGCACATATATTAATTTAGCTACAAACTGAGGTTACTCTGGAGAGATCTAGAGCTTTGCTATGAGTCATATTCAGTACTAAACAAAACCTTAACCTTGTATTGTCTATTAGATGTTTTCGTTTTTTTATTTACCAACACACACAATAAACAATGAAACTAAGGAACACTTTCCAGGTGTAGTTTTTACATCTAAATAATAGCACAAATATACAGTATACATTTGTCACCAGCAGTCATCTAACTTCTCTAATAAAGCATGTTAAAAAAACAAACCTGCACACATGGTAGGTTTGCAGGACTGGCAGTGAAAGCAGAAAACAAAGAAGAAACAGTAATGTGGGCTGAAAAAAAGGTGGTATAATTATACAAAACATTGATGACTACAGGTCTAAATCTCATTAAATATTGGTGACTCAGAATTCAATCAAAAAGACTGTCCTTGAACAGGATTACACTCAGTCAGCTCTAGCTGTGATAGACAGACTTTATACGGCTTGTCCTGGGTAAGTGTCAATATTGAATGGTGAGGTCATGTGATGTGATGACATCATTTCACAGTTGCTTTATGACTGTACTGGTGCCCTGTGTTCCCACTATTGTTGAGAGCAAATTATCATGTTAGCCTTTGCATGCTTTGCTTTTCTAGTAGTTTCATTTTCAAACCTTATAACTGGTTATGTTTTCAACAAAAACATTTAGATCTGTCCTTTGAAAAGAAATATGTATATTTATAGTTGTGTGTGTGCATCTGGCAAAGAGGCAATCTTCTGACAAATTTATGACACTGTACTCTAACATAGTGCTGTCATCACTGTCCACTTCAGACTTTCAACCCAATCGACTACCCCTTAAGAAAGAATCATAGGGCTTAAAGTCTAGCAACAGTACATGGGGTTTAAAGGTTCTAACTCAAGTGTAGCTCAGTGGGCTGAGTGTGCAGTCAGATGGATACATTATTGTACCTGTCAGCGGATCTCAAAGACATATATCGTCACAGCTACCTTGCCAAAATAGTCTTTGGTCTGTTGGGATCTAAATTTAACTAATGCTGCTGCCACCCCTCCTCGTTTGTCCGTTCCCAGACGTTGCGCCACTCAGCTTGTTCAGCACAGATCCTCTTTCTGCCCTTATAGATACCCTGGAGTTAGTCCACTTCTCTCCTTCCCCCATCTGTCCTCTCAAGCTGTTTTACTCAGAGAAGGCCCTCTTCTGGACGAAATGTGACACTGCTGTTTATTTACGTTTTCATTTCCCCCTATTAAGACATCACCAGTCCAATGCATAGACTTGTTCAAGTAATAGGAGCATATAATAATATATAACTAAGAATTTTATATTATGAATTTAATAAAAGTATACAATACTAATATACAATTTTAATGGAAATTCTATATAACTTTTTCATTTGTTTCACTTTTTTATTTAGAAAAATATATATGAAAAACAGATAACTCTTTGGTGTCACAAAAGGCGATATTTTAATGTTATTTAATGGATAACAGTCTTCCACTCTAGGCCAATATGCAAGAATGATCAGAGTGTGGAATGTAAATGTCAGAGAGGATCTGTGCCTTTTTTCAACTCCCTCAAAATCAAGGGAACAGACCATACTTCTAGACAGAAAGAGTTCTCATCAGAAGCTGCCTCCACTAATTGCTAAGATCAAGCAGTTGCTAGTTAAAATGTAGTCCTTTAATATCCATAATTTCAATCCACAAACCCATGAGTACACACGGTTTAGATGTTATTAAGGTTTTAAGCAGAAAATTACATGAAGTTTAGAGAATCATAATTCTGTCTAAATGTCTTTCGACCTGCTCTGAAGTCTTTATACACTTTATTTCCTCAGAAGAAGGATATTAAACTCAACAAGTCACAAAATAAGTAGCAAAAAACAACGTACATTCAGTTCTTTACTGCAACTACAAAAACATAATAGAAGAAAATATAACTGTAAAATATGAGGAGAAATACCAAAGCTAACTGTAATGCCCTGCAGTACGCATATTCTACTGAGTCATCAGTCATAAAACCAGTACTAAATGTATATCAGCCTCAGAAACATAGTCTTTAATACACATAAACTGGATACAATTGTCAATAATTAATATGCCCACCAACAGCCTACAGAAGCTGAGTTTCCTCTAAAGCTTCAAGGGTAGCCTAACAATGCTTTCTTTTTAAATAATTAAGTAAAAGCATGTCAGCTGCCCTTCTCCACACGGACAACTTCATCATTCTTTAATGATCAGTACAATGTAATGACTGGCCATTTCCGCAGTTACACCATCACTGCCAGCCACACTCAGCATTCGAGCCAAATTGAATCATTCTTGAAAAGTTACTCACAATAGTAACAGATACATCTTAATTATTCCAAAAGAAAATTAAAATTAAACAATTCATACATAATACATAATCAAACATTTAATAATTTGAAATATTTTTTCTAATTCGAAAATCTCCCATTATGTATACACTAAAGGCGATAAAGAACGCGCTCATAGTATGTCATTATATTTCTGTGTTCAGTATGATGTGAAAATGTGACAGGGTATATATAGAACAGTTTACATGTAGAAATGGGGGATTCCATGGCAAGAGAAACAATTCTTTGTTAGCCTAGGAAAGTAATCAATGCTGACGTCCACTGAATCTCTGAAATATAATGTCACCAAAATCACATAGCTCAAAAAGAGAATATATGTTTTGAAAACAAGCAAAATTGATATTGGGTGCTGGTTTTTTCACTGGTGTCAGTAATCCCATTTGAAAAATTAGTTTATGGCTACACCATCCCAGGATCCAGTCAGGACGTACAGTCTTACATACAGGACTTTGCCTCAGTTGTTTTAGTAAAAATTAAACAGAGAATGTACACATTTACATTTATTCATTTAGCAGATGTCTTTGTCCAAAGCAGCTTACAAATGACATACATCTTACAACAAAATTGGTTCTCTGCATTTTACCCATTGCCTGGTGGAGCAGTGAGCAGCCATTACATTTATTTTCTGTAAGTTTTCATTTCCCGCTATTGAGCTAGTTCTGTCACATACTGTTCACTGATTTTTTGCCTTACATTTAAAAAAGATCATTCTGGACTTAATTAATTGCTGACTACTTTGTGACTGATTAATCTGACATCAGCCTAACACATTTATTGCTTAGAATAGTGTTCATATCAACATTACAAACCAAACAGCATGTTTTGGTATATTTCACATAGTAGTGGAAGTCAAACCTATCTTAGAGATAAGAAAACAGCACATATTAAACTCTGATTTAAAGTCATGAAAAGTTTATACAGATATATTTTCAGCAGTTTTGCTGAAAGGATGTTAAGATAGCAGGAAAGTTTTACACAACATGTAAAACAGGCCTTTAGGCACTGCTCCCAGAACCCTCCTCCTGTCACAGTGCAGGGGCAAACTGGGTCACCCACAAGCACTTGTGTCAGTCCACAGATCAAGTATCCCCCCCTCCCTACATCTACTTGTCAAGCACCAATCTCTCCCTTCAGCCTAAGAGCAAAACTCTGCTCTCTTGTCGACTCATGGCTTCTTAGTGCTACCATATATAGCTGTAGCTAACTCAGCCAAGAGTCCTTTAACTGGGTTTAGCCCCAGATCTGTTTAGCTTGCGTGTGGAGTGTGGGAGGAAACAGCCATTGACCCCTAAAGTCCCTGTCATATAAATACTCCTGACTGACAAGTATGGGCACTGATTTAAGGCTCTGGACATGTAGTCATTATGAGGAGATTACAGTAAGTTTCTAAAGAAGCTGGCAAATGTAGACAGAAAGCTATAAGAGGTCCACACTAAAAATGATAGTGATCATTCTGAGACTGACAAATATTACACCACCAGGGAAGCCATTGAGAGTGAGGAACAGCCAACTGTGCTTGTCAGAAATCACACTGAGACTACAAGATAGTACAGTCAGACTGTCAAACAGCACTGTAATGATGACAGACAACAAAGTCTGACTGAGAGATAAAAAAAAAGTTAATGTGAATGGGCACACCAAGCCAAGCACAAGAGAATGAAGCAGACTTCCTTCTGTCATAACTGTAGTGATTAGTCAAGTTACAAGAAATACTACAGAACTGTCGTCCTGAAGCCATTATGGCAGGAATGAGAGGTGTCCACAAAGCCGTAATTTTACTAGTTGGATTTTAACTTTAAGTTACAGATGAACATGAAGTGTATAAGAGTTTATTAAAAGGCAAAGTATATTTTTAGCATGACCAGACTGCAATTTACTGAGAGGTGTGTAAGGCATTAACCTTAAGGAACAGCAGAATGCTGTTAAAGCAAAAGGTGACAGCTGGCTAGTGTTCACTGAAAAGGGTAAAATAGGACAAAAAGATGGAACTCACATGTGAAAAGTGTGTAACTTCTGTGATCTGCGCAATAACCCACAAATGAAACGACCACACAATTAACACTCCTGAAGCTGGAGTCAGAGACAGATGAAAGCTTCATGCAAAACCAACTGTAAATACCCCCAAAGACTTATTTCTCTTGAGCAGGCTATAATACTTTTTACTCAAGTTAAATAATATTATATAAGCATCTGCTAAAAGTATGGTACTTATAGGGTTCACACAAGTCTACCAAAAGTCTTAATAGTCTTAAAAGTCTACTATATGGTCACGATTTTTTTCACAGTTATGATCTTACGCTGAGAACACACAGATGGTCTTGGTACTGACCGAGAGTACATCCACAGCCTTAAATGTTAATGCCATGGCTGGCAGTGGGAAAAATTTTTGTGTCTCTCCTGCTCCTCCCATCACTGAAATAAGACACGATTTGACTCTGCATTTTGGCAAAGGGAGAAACATTCACTTGTCTGTGAATACTTCAGACAACTAAATTGTGACATGTCCTAAAGCAAATGCATTATGAGCCATCCTGCCTGCTGTGCTTACATTTTCTCTAAAAGATTCACAAGACAAGCAGTAGACAGTGTGGATCACCTGACACCTGGGAGTCAGTCTTCTATCATAAGATGACTGTGAAAGCTATATTATTATTGCCGATTCTGCTGTTTCACTGCTATATCTTAAAATATGAGTCCAGAGAAGCCTGCTGTATTAATCAAAATTCTGTGTTACAAAATAATTACAAACTGTTTTAAAACAATGTTAGTGAGATGACATTAAATTTAATTTTATAAATTTACTTTCTTACATTTGTTGTTTAACTGGCTTGTTACCAAACTGAAACAAAATACTGGTGACAAAAACTGTCTTCCTGTAAAAACCTGTGGGTTACAAAGTGTCACATGAGGTCCAATAACTACAAGTCTTTTTTATAGACATAACTGTCTCAGATTTGGTAAGAACCAAAGCAAATTATAATCTCTCATGCATATTCAGTAGGACCACAAGTAGGGGAAAATCTGGAACAGACACCAGTCTTCAGTAGCTCAGCAGAAAAAAATATGGTACAAATATGGTCTCAAAATTTACCTTGGGCCAAGATGAATCAGATAACGGATAATAACATAAAGGTAATTAATTAAATTGGTTTCAGACATAAACTGTGTTTGACAGGAATAAATTATTACTACACAGAATTAGAACAACTGCAGGGATTTATGTCACAATGAACTTCGCATTCCAAAAGTACCAGAAAACCAAATAGTTTTTACATTTATAAAGTAAAATGCCAGGTAGCTAGTAGCTCAACTGTGGATTATTCTGTTTGGGGAATATTGAGGATATGGTTGTTGTAGGCATAGTTGAAATGTAATCTGAATAATTTGATTAAATATTTGGAGATCTGGTTAAAATTTAGACTAATGGTGAGGTGATAATATTTGATTATACATGCCTGAGCAGGTGTGGGTCTATCAGAAGATAAGATTTTGTCACAGATAATGAGATATGTAAATTAAAGAAGGGATTCGGTAAGGTTAATTATCTTGCTTATCTAATGAAGGATGTGTGACCTGCTGCATCTTTCTTCATAGCTGGCTGCCCAGGTTCTTGAAGATCTCGACGATGAAGACATTGGTTTTGGTCTAGTTGATGAGAAGAAAGACAACATCGTTGCAAAGAAATTAGGTAAATACATACATTTTTTCTTAAATTACAACAAGATCTTAAGGCCCCAATTCAATCTTACAAAAAAACCACAAAAGTGGTCTGAGGCAAGGGTAAAAACGTGATTTCAAGTAGAAAACAATACATAAACTTTATTATTATTTTTTTTATCTCACGTTATAAAGTCTAGCCTGGAGGTTACATCACTTCAGTAGAAATGCATAATTACTAAATACCGTTATAGCTGGTTACAGCTTTTAACGCTCTATCTGTCTCGTGATGCACGAGCTCAATTTCAAATGTTTCCAATCTCTACGCGCACGTGTGAGTGACACGTTAAGGTTATCAAAAAACATAGTGATACTCAGTACAATAATGCCTGGTTACAAGCTGCAACATTAATTATACCAAATAAACTCGCGTCTTATTTGCTTTATTTTTTTATTATTATTATTATTATTGGACACGAAAATAAATAAACAATCAGTTTTTTTTTTTTTTAAACGTAGTTGGCTTTTATAACCAAGCAAGTGACTAGGACGTGTGTACAGCATGTTTTGTATTAGTTATACATATTACACACCTACTAAATATATTAAGCGTTCTGAGGCAATTTGATGCGAGAGGCGCTATATTAAAAAATGAATTGAAATTAATTAGAAAAACATTGTTTGAGGTTGTTTTCCGCGGCAAATATTTAACACTGTACTGGTAAATAGCTACTTTCACGTTTAGTAATCTGTAAGTGATGGCGAATAGAAATCCACATTTGTTCAGAATCAGCCTTTAATAATAAAGCAGGCGTTTGTAGTCAAACGTGCCTGCCGCTCCATGAGACGTCACTGACAAATCAACACGACTCGGTAATGCCCTCTACTGGGCATTCTGTTGAACTGTAATTTACTAATACTGTACAGGGATCGTGTCCATGTACAGTACGCTGCAATAAAACCCGTCCTCATTCTGAAAATCACAGACTTTGACGAGGTGGACAGCGTGTACGTTTTCACGGAGGATGAAGTGATAGAGTACGATGGAGAGCTCGCTGCCGATACATTGGTGGAGTTCATATATGACGTGAGTGAACATCTGTAAATCTCTGTATCAAGTATCTTGTTTTCTTCGTCTTTTTCCCCCTTTACCAAAAATTTACGGTTTCGAGTTCCATCCATTTCTCTCTTTTTGCCTTTGTTTTCACTACATTTTTTAATCGCATACCTGTAAATATTACGTTATACCCATGTTATTTTTCCGAGACCGCATTATACCGCATTATAACCCTCTTACCTCTTCATGTGTCCTTCGCATCCTCCTTCCATGTGCCTTTTCACTCTTGCGTGCTGTCTTCTCTGTAGATTTTGGAGGACCCTGTGGAGTTTATTGAAAATGAGAGGGAGCTCAGAGCTTTCGAAAACGTTGATGAGGATATCAAACTGGTGGGCTACTTCAAGAATGAGAAATCCGATCGTACGTACTAGGAGCTGTGCAGATTTTCAGTCAAGATGTTTAAACAGATGGTTTGACATTAACAGCGTTGGTTCGTGTATAGTTGTGCGTGAACCTTCGTAGTGTGTAGCAAGTTTCTGCTCAGGAGTTAAGGAGATCTGTCCTGTCTTTGGTTTCAGAATTTTCCGAGTATGAGGACGCAGCTGAGGAGTTCCACCCTTTCATCAAGTTCTTTGCCACCTTTGATGCCAAGGTACTTTAAATCATCTAAAAGCAGCATAATTTCTCCAACTTCTTCAAGGCAAAACTATGCGACGCAGCTGAATACCAGTATCTACCTATATTGAATGCATAAGAGCCTGCCTGCGAACAGTGCAGTCCAAGATTGGACAGCTTGCTCACATAACCAAACTTACCTCTAAGGATATGGTGTCCATATACCATCCCTCTTCCAGGTTTAAAAAGATTCTTTCACATGTAGGTTGCCAAGAAGCTGGACCTAAAACTGAACGAGGTCGACTTCTATGAACCCTTCCTGGATGATCCCATCACCATTCCTGGAAAACCATACTCAGAGGAAGAGCTTGTTGATTTCATCGAAGATCACGATAGGTAAAGTATTCTGTGACGTAGACAGAGACTTTTCTAATTCATAAATACTGTACATGGCAGATAAAAAAATGGAAACAGAATTGTGTAGTTGTATATTTGCAAATATGTCAAGATGCAACTACAGGTCAGTTTAAGAGTGAGATCATCTTAACAATTCAATCTGGCATGTTCAAAGCTTTATTATAGGCACGGAAATTAAAGTAAATATATATTTTTTTGATACAGGCCAACTCTGAGGAAACTGAAACCCCATGACATGTATGATATCTGGGTAAGATTTTTTTTTATTGCCATCCTAGACAGTAACTAGCATGGGAAAATAACAGGACAGCAATGACTGTAATGAAAACTGTGTGCTTTGTGTGTACTTTACAATGCCCATAAACTACATATTGAGATCTATAATATATGAATTTTTTGTTTCATAATTTTTTTTTTTTATTTAGGTTCATTGTTTCTTTAACAAATGCTATAAATAAAGTTTGAGAATCATTATGAGGCACTGCATTTTGTTCTATGTTGTATTTATTGACCTATACTGTATGGTGAATCTGTCCATTATAGTGTTTGCTGCAGCAGTAATTGTGCTTTATTTGTGTGTGCGTGTGTGTGTGCCCCTCTCTCTCTCTCACTCTCTCTGTTCTTAGGAGGACGATATCGATGATGAACACATCATAGCTTTTGCTGAAGAATCTGATCCAGGTACAGTTCTGCTGCTCCAGCATTGCACAAATACAACCATTGTAACTGCTGACTCACAAATTGCTGCGGTGGGAACTGAGGAACCATCTCAACTCATCTATGATCTTTAGTCCACCTGCTCCTTGTGTAAAGTGACCCACATAGCAACGTTGTTAGTGTTTGCTGGGAATAATTTTAGCATACGACCAAACCATGGGTAACGTAGTTTCACCAAAGACCTTTTCTTATAACCGACTTCCTGCTTTTTAGAACATGGGACATTTTTGTGAGTTAGATGAAGGTCTTTTTTTTAAATATGCAAACGATGTGTTTGTGTCTTCAGATGGCTTTGAATTCCTGGAAGTTGTAAAGGAGGTTGCAGAGGACAACACTGATAACCCCGACCTCAGCATCCTCTGGATCGATCCTGATGACTTTCCCCTTGTAAGACTTTTAAAGGAATCTATATTTCTGGAAACCATATAAACAAACTATATTTTGAAGGAGAATAAGTATCTGTATAGGTATTTGACTAACTACTGGTATGCATACATATATTAAACTCTAGTTTTTTTCCCCAGCTTGTCCCCTACTGGGAGAAGACCTTTGACATTGACCTGTCCAGCCCTCAGTTTGGCGTTGTGGACACTGATGATGTAAGTTACCTAATATAAATACAGCACTTAAAATGCGCCGTGATTGACAAAGGATACACATCCAATCGCAGAGTGGTGCAGTCTCTTAGGACAGAGTTATTCAACAGTGGTTTCCATTTTTCAATCACAAAATACGTTTTCTTTGTCCTGCTATTGTCTGGCATCTATGTACTACTTTTTCCTTAGACTTTTAAATGTTAAAGTACAGCTTTTTGTAGAAGACTAGCATACAATATATTATACACACAGTCACAGAGCAGAAGACAATTAGACTCTTCATAATCTGTGTTTTGCCTTATGAAATGAAAGGAATAAGACCTTATTGTCTCCTTTTTCTCCTTAGGGTGACAGTGTGTGGATGGACATAGATCATGAAGATGACTTACCCACTGCAGATGAGTTGGAGGATTGGATCGAGGATGTGCTGGAGGGTGATATTGATCCTGATGAAGATGATGATGACGACGACGACGACGATGATGACGACGACGACGACGATGATGACGATGACGACGACGATGACGACGACGATGATGACGATGATGATGACGACGATGATGATGACGACGACGATGATGACGACGACGACGATGATGACGATGACGACGACGATGATGACGACGACGATGACGACGACGATGATGATGACGACGACGACGATGACGACGATGATGACGACGATGATGATGACGACGACGATGATGATGATGACGATGATGACGATGATTAAATTGTTAATGCCATTCTTAAAATTACTCAGCTTTTACCAGAGTTGGCATAAAACCAGTGCAATTTTAAAATTTTACAAAGGCAATCTATTCCTCATCTTTCATTGTCAGAGTTTATGTAGATAAACATGTCAACTGTTATACCCTCCTTGTTCAAAGTCTAGGTAGGATTGCATTGTTCTAGACATCTGTTAATCCTCCAAGCCCTCACTTTAAAAGTTTGGCACTCTTTTTTATGATCGAATAAACCAGATCTGTCTCCATCTAACCCCACATCCTCACGGTCCATATTCATTTAAAACTCATTTGGCAAATAAGTGTAGAATATATGTTTATATTCCTATTGTTCCACAATTAACTAAATTTATGAAAATAAAATGCAGAGATAAAATACTGAAATTTGTTACAATAATGCTAATATATGTTTCCCATTTAAAATATATGCTTTATATTCTGATTTACTTCCTTAACTTACAGACATTCAAAGAGAATGTGTGTCAAAATTATCTGACAATCAGAGGAGGATATGGTTAACATTTAAGTCCATCTGTAAAAACTAATTTTGCTATACCTGTATATTTGTTTGCTTTTTGTTCAAACTGAAATATCTGTTCCTCTCACTTATTCACTGTTGTGGACAAGAAAACAGAAGGCTGAGTTTCTTTTGGATCAAGGCAACATCTGGTATTTTACTGTAACCTAACTTGACATAAGACAGGCCTCAAGCCTTCCTTTTTGTGACGTAAGACTGTTGTAAAAGCTGATCGTTTTCTACTGAAAAATAAAACGGCGACCTATTTTTTGTAAAGAAGGAAACTCAAGCTTATTGTAAAGTCTTAACAGTTATGAAGCCTTGGAAAGATGAAAATAATTTTTAAATGTTATAAATTTCCAGAAATTCCATGTTGGGAAGAAAAACAAAAAAACTCTAAAAGAAGCTATCAGGCTCTTTTCTTTTTATGTAGTGTGTATTCTCTGTGTGTGTGTGTGTGTGTGTGTGTGTGTGTGTGAGAGAGAGAGAGAGCGAGAGAGACATTTGAGCGTACTGGTTCTCTATTACCTTACATACACGTCCATATATGTCTCAAAGTATAAATATATAATTCATCCAAGATAACACCAAGGAAGAGACTAATTAAAATGCAAAATAAATGGGCATTTTGTCTTCTGTCTCTCATTGCCTGCTATAATAGTCTAAAACTGCCACTGAATACAAGACACCCACTTTACACCCTGCCAATACATCTGGGACATGTCTTCCTGCTCAAAAGATAGACAGGCACACATATAGATGGACACACCATACATACATCCAAGTAAATAAAGAAAATTATTTATGAATTAAGTCTGTTTAGTGTTAAGTGCAATGAACAATGTTGTATAAACCTGAAAGCCACACTTAAGTTATTTTATTATAAAATTACTTAGGTAAAAGTCACCCAGTCTAATATTACTTATAAGTGAAAGTATGAAAGTATCTGTTATTAACTGTACGTAAGTATCAAAATAGTTTCTGAATAAATGTACTAAAGTATTGAAAGTAGAAGTATCTCTTTAAAACGCGGTCAAAATTTGACAACATTTTTTGTAGTGCCTTGTTTTCCAATTTAATTATTGCAACACCTAAAATTTTAACAAAAATGTACTTTTCTTGAGGTTTCTTGAGGTTCAATGGGGAGTTTTTGAATGCCAGAATTTCAGTGCTTTTTGGCAAGGACAGGAAACACTTCATTCCATGTGACAAGTCTCTCACACTAAGAAAGGAGAACATCTCTTAGAAGTATGGCCATGGTAGGTCTGACTTGTTTGAAGCAGGAGGTGTTGTTGGAGAAGTTATGCTAGCAAACGTAGCAGGTGTTGGGATAGCATCACTGCTGCTAGGGGAGGATGCTGCTGCTTCCATGACAGTTTCTTTCTGCTGCTCGTTTGACCTGCCTGGGCTTGAATGCTTTGGTCATCTTGCTTTTCAGTTTTAGCATAATAATGTGTTGAAAATGTTGCACTGCAGAATGTACCAGTCGTTTGTGTAAAATATTTAGTAAGAGGTTTTATAGAATATCTTTAAACAAGATCGTCGCTTGTTCCTCGCTTATGAACATATATTATTACATCATGGATTTCTTATCAATTTCATTATTCTTATATAAAATTAGTACATATAGTTTCAAAACTGTTTACTTCATAGGACAGTCATTTCACATTTGTGGTTTCCTACCACCATAATTTCTTCACGTGATTTAAACAGCGATTTGTTTGACACTCGAATTAAGCAGAAATATGGAGTGTAAGAAACGAATATGAAAGTGAAATTACGAAGAAGGCTTCCAATATAGAAAAGTACACGGACTACGAGTACTAATGAGCTTTTGCATTACTTAAAACTTTCCGCTGAATGAATGCCAAGGGTTAGTCACTTTGGCACTGCATTCAGTATTAATGTTGCAAATTGCAAAAGGTATAATATAACTGTCCAGGTTACCCCAATTTCAAGGTGTTGGGTCCGAATGTGCTTCTAATAAAAACCGAATTAAGATATGTACGGAATGTAACCACTCAACTGTATTTCATTGTGGTTCGAATGAAATTCTTATAGGTTTATAGAAAGGAAAGGCAGCGAAATTACTTCACAATTACCTGACATTTGAACTAAAAGTACAAGATACTTAAGCATACAAATTCATTTAAATTTTATATACCGGTTATCACTTTTCAGTCCTATGTGGTTATGGCTAAGAATTTACTAATCTGAGTCACTATTTCCCCTTTTTAGAATTAATTTCTAAATTCTTTTTTAACCTTTACGCTCTAAAATATGCCTGTTGTCATACTGATAATGTTAATGTTATTTAGCCAACACTGGTTGTTGCATAGTTGAAACTACCGTAACATTTTTACATTAATTGCTTAAAAAAATTGTGCTATTGTGGTGCACAGATCTTTCCTGGATTATGTTCTAGGACTCTAGGTTAACCCCCCTCCCCAAACAATAACTTTCGTTGTGTTTGTGTACCTCTGACCCCGTACACAGTATTGTTACATACGTCACCATAGTTCCCGGTATTTGAAGATGGCTTGAAGGTAAAGTGCAAATTTAACCAGGCCAGACATAAGGTGCGGTTTTGCCAATTGTTTAGGTCGAGTGTGTTTGAGACTTCCCGCAAATGCTTGTCAGGCAGGAATTCCTTTACTGTTATCTCTGTCACCTTGACAATCTGAGAGGCTTCCTTGGTTTCACTTTTGGTTTTTACATGGGCAACCATGTAGTCTCTTATTGTATGCGTTATGATGGAGTCTTATGAGATTAAGATAAATAATGCAGACCTGCTGTTTTAGGATCATACCCACTAAATAGATGTGCAGTCCACACTAATATCCCTAACCTCACAATCCCATGACTGCAGGTCCTGGGTGGGTTGGTGTACTTGTTTTAATCTGTATCCAACAAACAAAGACAGCAAACAAAGGTGGTTTCCTGTTTCAGTTGTCTACACTATAACATTTGAAATTGAAGATGTTCTCTTCTATAATAGTGAGAATTTGTTCACTGCTAAAATGCAAGTTTTTTAAATTTTAGTTCAGTCTGGCTAACCTGTTTCACTTTGTTGGATTTGTGTTATTAAACTCATTGCAAAATAATAAAGGTTAATGTTTACTTAGAACTGCATCTTGTGTTGGTGGTGATGCCAGACACTTACCTTTAATGATTTTTTTAAGTCTGTTTAGAAATGGGGATTTATTTTAAATGATGGGTTGGTTCCAAGGTGTGAAGAGAGGCCAGCTTTGCCTGGGTCAAATGCCACTTTGAGTAAAGCCTGTCTGAACATGCTTAGCAGAATTATTTGATTTGAAATGCTGGCGTCTGCTGAAATTTTTATACAAAATGTTTTGTGAATCAAAAAGCCATGAGTCACACAGAAAGGCAAAAAAACTTGGAATTCACCTGCGGTGTTGTAGACCACGCCTAAGAACACGCGCGTTAATGCTCGCTGCCGTCGTGCCGGGTTTCACTTCCCAAGCTGACGTGCGAGCTGAACACGGCGTGAACATGGTACTGCAGCCAGAGTCGCTGTTCAAGGATGAGCTGACCTGCCCCATCTGTTACAATGTCTTCTGTGACCCACAGCTACTACCCTGCGGCCACACATTCTGCAAGGGGTGCCTGTTGACCATGTTCCGGAACATTCTAGAAGGTAGCTTTCAGTGCCCCGTATGTAGGTTTAGTTATATAAGCATTGTCAGACTTCAGAAGAACTTTGCCCTGGCTGACGTCGTAGATGCCTATATGAAGGCCCAGCGGGAGAAACGGGAATCCGACCAGAGTGAACGCTCACGCACAGCAGACAAGGTAAATCAGTTTTTATTGTGGGTCTTGCAGATGTCCTCGGGACCTTAGGATGTGCCCTTTTGACTTTTGAAACTTCCTTCAAATAATTTTTACAACTTAATAGAGACTAAAAGCATAAATAACCTTATACTTTTGCTGATTTCTTTTAGTATAAATCTGCAAAAAAGCAGGAGGTTGAGAAATTTCAGGACCAATCAAATTTCAGAAATGCATGTGTCTGTATGTGTATGTGTGGCCTTCTGTCAGGAGTGTATGAGGCTGCTGTGTAAGAAAGTGCAGGATTGCTTGGACAACGTGAAGAGGCTACAAAACACCCAGTAGAGAGCAATGAGTTTCACCATGTCCATAATGTGTCTTTCAGAGCTCTGCTCAACAGTGGTGTGCTACCATATTGTTTAATTGACTTTATTGCTGCATTTAAGTATGAAAAACACATTTTGTCATAAATTATTTTTAAAAATGTCAAATAACCTTTGGCTTCCTGTACAGTAGGTAGTCCTGACTGTTTCACTAGCTGCTCCTAGCCTGTCTTTTGACAGCAGTATTACTCTGTCATTTATGCTGGTTACTACCAAAGCTGAGAGATGCAGCCTATCTGTTTTGGTGAAAATAACGACATGCCACATGTCTTGCGCTACTAAGTACAGGAGAGGGAAGTGCCACAACTGGTGCAAAAATTCCAGAAAGTGCTGCGCACTACTGTTATCACTTTCTGTCTTTCTTCACACATGACAGGAGCAGATTCCACAATTCATCTGTACAAAGAGAGCTGTGTGTGGAATACTGCTGTTTCTCGCTGCTCTCTACTTCTCCTTCGACCAGTGTGAGATTTTCCCAGGTACTCCAGGTCTCTCCTACAGCCCAAACACCTGATTCAAGTGACCTGAAATGTGTGTAGATATATATGATTGAGTCACTAACCTCAGCTGGTATGTACAGTGTGCATGGTTTCCGAAAATGAATGAATGGCAAATGACTAGACTTTAGTGCTTTTGATCAGTGTTCTTTTTTTGCATTAGGACGTCTGCACAGTAAACTGAGCAAACAACAAACTCTGCTCTACCAGATATACTCCGTCCTGCTCAGTGAGTAACTTTATGAATTCACGAGGGATGTGCGCTACCTCGTTCGTCATACATTTCTATTTGGATGCTTGCTGTTTTCATGGTGACCCATACATCCGTGTCACTCAGGCAATGACGCGCTGGCTCTGGATGCGTCGTCGGCCAGCCCGTTCCTTAAGGTGTCAGGTGACCTGACATCTGTGGAGCGGCAGAAGGACCGGCTGCCCGTGGTGCCACACCCCTATCGATTTGACCAATCTCCACAGGTACTGGCCGCACAGTGCTTCTCTGAGGGCGTCCGCCACTGGGTCGTGGAAGCCAAAGGATACTGGGACATCGCCATAACTTACTCCAGCATCAACAGGAAGAACAGGACTCAGTCCACATTCGGCATGGGACTGGAATCCTGGAGCCTGACACAGAACCGGAAGAAAGAGCTGTTCGCTTTCCACAACGGAGTGAAAAGACAACTCTACAACAAGTCTATGTCACAGAGTAAGGTGGCCGTGACTGTTGTGTACCAGGATGGCATTATCAATTTTTGGGACATAGGGGACATGAGAAGACCCCTGTACAGTTTCAGGGCCACATTCACTCAACCTGTGTGCCTTGGGTTCGGCCTCTATCAGGCAAATCCTCCCACCAGAATCTCCATCGTTCCCACACTGGAGCAACTTTAATAAATATTTAATGAAATCAGTTAAACTGTAACTGTGTAGAAAAGACTGAATACACACTTAGGTGGAATTCAAGGTGGGTTTTTCTGAATACAAAATTTCATTTTATACATGAAGATTTATTTACTAATCCAAATTACATTAAATTAATTTTTTTTTGTTACCATTTGTTGGAAAAATGTATTTTACATTACAAAAATACATTTTGAAAAATGTATTTTTATACTTGTACGTGTGCTTGATTTAAAAGAAATGTGTTAATCTATATGAAATGGAAAAGCAAGCTAAAGATAACTTGCGTGAAACATCTGAAAAAGAAGTATTCACCTGCGTCTACTGATTACATGCGGTTTGCTCGTAAGAGATAAGGAGGTACCATTTGGACCTACCCCCTATAGGGGTAAACATTCCTATTTGTAATAAAGATGAAGTCGTTATGGTGCTTGCAAGAAGAACAAAAACCTTTTGCAAAATGTGTAATTTACATTAAAGCTGTAAAGATCAAAGTTGATTCTGGGCTGACCCTGCCAAGGGGTATTTGGAGATAAGGAAAGAGGGGATGGGTGAAACTCACTCCCTGTGTCGCCCCCTACCTTTAGGCTATCGCGATCTTGTGTATAAAGAGACACGCCCGCAGTTGGAACTTTTGAGATTGTTCTGAGGTATCCTGTGAGACCGACCAATCGTCTCCTTCATATGAGCATTAAACTCTTTCTTACTTCGAAGTCTGGAGTGTAGTGAATTGTTGATTTTATATAGCCCTTTGTACGTGAATGTATTTGTTAGGTACCTAAGGAAGAATTTTCCTAACACCATTCTAGCTTTACATAACGATGGATGTATAACATTATGGCCTACATTGTGAGCAAATCACTTCATTTGTTATATCTACAGAGTTCATATTTTGGAGTACAGTATATTAAAATTGATGGGCTCATTATTAACTGCTTTAAGTAGTCCTTTAACATTACTTAAGCCATCATGAAATTAGGTTGTTGGTTTATTAATAGTTTAAATTACTGCATTCTTTTGTGCATTAAGTGTGTTCCAAAGACGATGTTTTAAAAGAATGCAAATAATGTCTTTATGATGATATGTCAGACCCAAAGTATATGACGACTACTGTGAATTGCTACAAAGAAAACGATCATCATAGCTGATAAAAATAAATATAAAATTTTTAAAAAATCACAGCGCTCCGCAGTAGTTTCCTAATGTGTGACACTAACAGAGCGAATGCTGCTGAATTTAGCGCCACCTAGCTGCGGTACCAGTGTATGTGCAGCCAACCCTACTTATGGGGTGGGGTGGGGTGGGGTCACAACGCTGCACAATTGTAGCTATTAAACCTCATGAGTTCCAGCTTTCCTGTCTGGCAGTAGAATTTGCAGCAGTCGCGTCCTTGTTTGCGTGACTCTGCTGCAAGATGCAGACATAAGCAAGAACGAAACACACAGCCCACATAGCCCACTGAACCACTTCAAATCCTTGCAAAAAAAAAAAACACAACCCTGATAACGTTTGACCAATTTTTATTACAAAAGTAAAAAAACTATATCAGACACTCAGATGTTCACAAGCCTCCTAAAAACACAGCAGTGTGCTGCTCTGCCGCATCCCAACATGCAAAGTGCATCATCGTCGTCATTTAAACCTGTTCAAATAACTGTTATTTGTCCTAGTTACTTTCAGTTGTGGAAAAGAAGCTATGAAAATGTTTTGCATTTTTATTCTCTGCGTAATGCCGTGCAGCCAGATTTTAAAATGTTTCTTAGTTGTTTTTTTTTTTGGTTATTTAGTGTGTGCAAAGATTTAACAGTTTTTAGTAACTTTTTATTTTAGCGATTGCTTGCACGCTTGGTTAAACTAGCGCACTTACTATTGCGTCTTTGGAATCGGTCCCTTCTTTGCTCAGTGCCCTTCCAGCCAGACCCCTCCCACTCATGTCTGGCTGTCACCAGTGGGACTGCATGCACTAAATTCCCGCGCTAGTCCTTTGCTTTGTCCTGCCTTCACTACGCACGTGGACGGGAACCGCGCGCAAGAATCTAACCTCCACCTCAATTACAGCAAGTAATCCTTGATCACGAGTGTGCGTGGTTTTGTACACTTATCTTGCACAATCAAATTATTTTCCTTTCATATAACTGAAGTTTTACATTCATTGCTGACAAATGTCGTCACATGCATTGCAAATCCTAGTCACAGCTACAAACACTGTAATGTTTGGTCTCAGAAATGAAACTAAGTGCAAGAAACAGTATATATTTATTTTTATTTTTTTTGCAGTTGTTGAATAATTAATTACTAAAGGTATTCACAAGGTGCAGTGCATACCTAGTGCCAAGGCTGCAGTTTTTCCCCTCAAGGGGATGTCCACGCACACACACACACACACACACACACACACACACACACACACACACACACACACACACACACACACGTAACAGCTGCACCCCTGTCCAGTGACAAAAATGGCTTGAACTACATTCAGACCTTTAAAAGTGACGTTTCCTGATGCTTTCCTGTAAACCAATGACACAAAATTTGCATAAGACCCTATGACCCCTTTACCAAGTACCAGTTTACTCACAGTAAAATTCAAATGCAATTTAGAATGGTTCCTGATATGTTAACAGAGCCTGATTCACCAGGTTTGCATCCTGTATTTGCTGCAGTGTCCAACTCCCTCCATGTTCCATCCCATATTGCTACATCATCCACATAAAAAAAATGCATATTTGAAAAATAAGTGATATTCTGGCACCGTTAACACACCTAGAACAAAGATACACCACACAGACCTACAAAAAAAATATTAATACTCACACTGCACTTTTGTCAAAAGAATGTTTCTACGGTCATTTATTTAGCTTCTTACACAACATACGGCAAACAAGGAGGGCCAAAAAAAAAAAAAAACAATTAGGTTCTAAAAGAGAGAAACGACCTTGCAATATCTACAAAAAGAAAATCTTCAGAATGCAACGTGAGCCACTTTCTCAGCAATTCATTTCAGCAGTGTTCATTTGTCCTGGCACACCCATTACTAGCTTTCCTTCATGCATCTCTCTAACAAACTGAATACGGTACACAAATCTTCCACCATAGAGCTAATAAGGAAAATAAACATACACTTTAGTGAAATGGCATGCCATGCCTCATTGACAGAATACCACCATGCCAGCATCATCATCAGATGTTTCAGTTGTGACAGACCTGGCCAGCAGGACGTCAAACGCATCCAACACACAATGAGCACTGGGGCGGCATTCTCATCCATCCCATGCTGCGTGGACATGATTTCCTGCTTTTTTTTTTTTAACCCCTCAAAGGCTTGTAATAAGAATTGGTTACACCAATTGTTACTCATGATTTTATATATAAACTTATAAGACAATACTGGGCACTAAGATCACCTATTCTAAACGTGGGTTCAAGTTTTCTGCTCCACCAACATCTCTACACCCATCCCCCATTCTAGGTCTTCCTTCACCACAAGCTCCACCCTCATCCATTCCAAGCCCCATCCTTCCGTATCTTCGCCACAGATGCCGCTCATTTGACAGCGGTGGTGGACTTCTGTCCTCTAATGGAACACCAGTCCAAGAAGACGTCCCTGCAAAGACACGAAGCAAACAAACGTGACGTTTTTCTTTACCGTGTCTGCACGGATGCCGAGAGGTGCGGGGGCTCGCCGGGCGCTCACCTGCAGTGTGTGGCCACGCACTCGTTGCTGCAGTACTCGCGGTCCCAGTCCTTGCTCTCGACAGGGGCGTTGGTGCAGCCGCTGCGGACGCAACGCCGAGGGCGATCGGCAGAGCACTCCTCGGATTTGGGAGAGACGTTCAACTCCACCTCCGTTTGGAAAAAGGATGGACGGACCAGGGAAGAAAGGCAAAGAGGAAAAAAGTAAACGGGGGAGGAAAGAGTAAAGAGAGCGTTGTTAACTAGGCGTAAAAATAGTTACTGCTAATGAAGCGCTTTCTTGGCTCACCGTACCTCTCCTGAGGCAAATTCCTCCATCTCTGCCACCTCCTCGGCTGCAGACAGGGGGCTGGAGGTCACCATGGTAGAGGAGCCATCTACCTGCAGCGCCACAGCGGACAGGGTGTGGGTGGGAACAGGCACGGGCGAAACCAGGGCAGACGCCGAGGCCGGCGACGAAACCACGACAGGCGCCGCCATCTCCCCCTGAACCGGGGCGGGGACGATCTTGATCTGCAAGGGAGGGGGAGGGGTGGTGGCGAGGGACAGGGCCACGCCAGCTCCTCGAGGCTTGGCCTGGAGAGGTGGCGGGGCTGGGGAGTGGACCATCTGCTGCAGGCGGGGAGGCGCAGGGGCGTGCTGCATCTGCTGCAGCGGAGGGGGCTGGCGGGCTGCAGCGGCTATAGACGAGACCAGAGGCGATGGCAGCGTGTGCGCAGGGATCACCGTAACCACAGACGTGGGGATCTGGTGGATCTGGGCACCGCCCGCCGTCAGCATCTGCTTGGAAATTATGATCTTGGTGACGGTGGGGGGCACGGGAGCCGGGGCAGGCTGCTTGTGCGCGCCTGTGCGAGACCGAGTGGTGACCTGCGGCAGGTCCAGGATGATGTTGGAAGCGCAGATGTTGGTGATGGTGTTCTGTTCAGGAGCGTGGTGCGGGAGTCGGGCGGAGGGTACGGAGTTGGGAGCGGGAGGGGTCGGCACAGGGGAGGGAGCAAGCACAGTGGCGGCCACAGCTGCTGGGGGCGTGGCCGGTGCTGAAGTGGGAGGGGAAGCAGATGTGTCCATCACCTCAGTGGAGGTCTGCAAGAGAACAGGGGAAAGGACCAAGGTAACGGATTTGTATTTTTTTTTTTTTTTTATATACAACCTTGTCAAACTTGCCTCTTTTTGACTTTACATGCAAAGGTTTTTCTCTCAAAATAACATCCCACAAATCCCTACACAGCTGGTGTCAGGCCTTTTATTCCAATCCTGCTCACCCCACACCTTTGACAACCGCTCACCTGAGACAGCTGACTGGCCCTGTAAGCGGCTAATGCCTTCAGATACTCCTTTTTGGCTGCCTCTGTCTTCCTCTTGTACACCTGATGGCATTAAGCAAGACGCCATTTAGTGCGCATTTGTAACGAGCTAAGTAAACAGCACCAAAGGGATGTGCAGTACATCACCTTGACTGCAAAGGTACCTGTTTCTGCTCTGCCCCCAAACTGTCCCACATGGAGGCAACTATCCTGGACACCTCCCCAAATGTGGCGTTGGGGTTCTGGCCCTTGATGGCAGCCTGAGTATCCCTGAAGAACAGGGCGTAGGCAGACAAGGGTTTCTGGGGCTCGTTGGGATCCTTCTTTTTCTTCCCTTTCTTGGCACCTGCCGGCAGTCCTCCACTCGCCACGGCAACCATGCTGCCCGCCGCTGTGGGCTTACCGGCCCCTCTTGGGACAGCTCCTGGAACAAGGGTTGGCAGTGGGACCAAGGAGGATGGGAGAGGCGATGCAGAGAGGGACGGGCTCAGGGATGCGACTGCCGAGGTGACGGACAGGGGAACCGGCGAATCCACCAGCACAGTCTTCTGGGAGACAAGTAGGAGGAGGGAGAGATGGAACAGGAATTACAGAACATGTTGCAACACACCTCTTTCAACAAAAAGTCCAACTTCATCCTCCAAAATACAAAGTATCCTTGACATATTGTGTTGTTCTGAAGGAGTATTAAAAAAATAAATGCGGAAGGCTGGTGTATGAGCAAAAGGAGGATAAAACATTGCATATCTGATCTCAAGAATTCACCGAAACTAGCTATGCCAGTTCAAGGAGAGAAAGACCTACCAAGAAATCCTCCTTCCTTTCAATGTGTAATACTAACCTGCCTGAATTCATCCATTTCATCACTCTGCAGACAGCCCTCTGGTGAAGGAGCAGCTGCCAGTGGTTGGTCAGGTGACTGCGGACGGGGCAGAATTGCCCCACCTCCTAGGCTGAGCCCTAGCTGAGCACTCAAATCCGATTGGTCAATGGTGGTCAGCTGGCTGTGGCCCAACAGGGTGTGGTTCATGTCACTCAGTGGAACATCTATAGTCACGGAGGAATTGCTGCTGAAATGAGAACTGATCGACTGCCCAAGGTCCTGCGGGGGCAGAAGGTCAATACTTTATTTTTAAAGTACAAGATAGTCATCCACTACAACACAATGCACAATTTCTTTGGCCAACTTGTCACTCGACGTAGATAAATTCTGAAAGACACAAACTTACCATGCCTAGAGTGGTGCTCAGAAGAGCGCCCCCTGCTGACTGATTTGCCACCCCAAGGCTAAGGCGCTCAAGGCCGTGAGAGGCAGGGCTGATAAAGGTGGATGCAAAGGACGGGTCGTTTCCTCCGAGGACTGCGCTCCTCACGCACACCTCAGGCACGGAGTTGCTACCCGACACCCCGTTGTCGGACAGGTCGCTAAAATGCCCCACCACATCGGAGACTGTGAGGGCGGTGTCAGGGTCCAGCGAGATGGGGGGAATCTCAAACTCCTCATCTCCAAGGCTAGGGGTATGGAACGTCTGCGCACAAGGAGAAATTAAGCTTTTACAATGAAAGCAAGTGACACCTGACCTCCAGTAAGGGTGACGTTGAACATCAAAAACCCCGTTTGGAACATCTCGCAAAATTAGGTCTGCCATCTGCCACCACAGTGAAATGATTGCACAACAGTTTGCAGGTGATAAACTACTTTCTATAGCTGTTAGATCTCAGTGTATTTCAGGTAACATTCCAGTTTGCATTCTTAAGCAAAGAAAGTGAATTTTTTTCACACCTAAAGCATTTATCTAACAGGATTTCATTGTGATTTCATGTTTACAGCCACAGAAATGGCATGTGACGCGTGATGTATGTGAAGGCACTGTTAGCTGCCTTTTTACTTAAAAATGGCATAAAACACACAGCGACCCTTCCAGCCCACTCTGACCTTTCGCAGTAGTGAAAATAGTACAACACTACAAGCGTTCTCTGCAGTCCTTCCTGCAAAAAAAAACTAAAAGCCATCACACAGCTCATGGAAGTGCAGAAGTGTGCAGGCGAACCGCTACCTCAGAGGAAAGAAAGGCATGACCCGTCCCTGAAATTGTCAGGTAGTTGTCACTGGCACCGGGGAACTGGAACGGAGAAACACCCAAGTTAGTTTCTGAGCAAATAAAAACAGTGCATCATACATGCTAGAGAACAAATTCCTTGTATGTGACAAACACACTTGGCCATAAACCTGATTCTCTCTCCCTACTAGTGTTAAGTTACACAATATGTTCTCTAGCAGGAGAAACATATAGCTCTTCGAAGGATCGTGCAGTTCAGATGGTTGAAATACACAAAGCTACACTCCACAGTGACCTCAAGTATTTAAGTGCTTCTGTTACAATCCTGCAACCCCAAAGGGTATAAAACTGGCCACCGTGCAATAAAAAAGAAGATGCGTGTGTTATTTATGCCGCAATCCACCTTGTTGTAAGGCAGAGAGTCCGGGAACTCTGGTTCGCTCTGCTGCGCCGTGCCGTCCGACAAATGGGAGTAAAAATTTAGGTCCATTGGCTATATTTTCCCCTCCGCTATATAACTTGCAAAACAAGCGTTAAATCACCAACTTCCAGTTGTTTTACCTTTCTAAACCGCAGACGATTAATGCGAAACTGGAATTACAGTACTGTATACTGCTCTCGTGGTTTTGAATTGCATGCAAAAGCGTTTGATAAATGCCAAGCAACACCTTCCAAGCTTATTTCATGACACGTTTCACTAACAGTCAAACCCAACGACCTATCTTAAGCACTACACACTATACGAATGTCAAACTAAATTTGTGAATAACATTTAAACAAATAAATCATTCTTTCGCACAATATCACGTCCGATAATGTCACTGTTGCACATCCAGGATTAAACTAATTCCATCCACCTTTGACAGCTAATAAAAAAAACAAAATTACTCATCACCGTGTATTATATTACTGACATCATCCGGGTCTGCAAGGTGGTAACTAAAAAGGATAGCTAGCAAAAATCATTACTTTCAAATCAACGTCAAACACATAAGTGTCTCAACTCAGAAAGACAAAAAAAAAAGAATCCTAATAATTATTTAGGATAAACATCAATATGACATGTAATTCCTTAGCAACTCCAAAATGTTGCATGTCCTCTAATATCAAAGAATCGGCTCCGCGCGACAGATCAAACCAAAGCGAACACCAAAGGGGGGGGGGACACACCATTTCCATTTCATTCACATAAAAGGGAAACGTTGTTAGACTCGTAGTTAACAACAAACAGAGCCCATTCCAGCTTCTGAGAGTGCAATATGAGTTATAGGACTCCTCGTTTAACTGGTTGCCTAGACTACCCCACAATGTTGCTTCAGTGGTTTGGCCCCAGTGTTCAAAAAAAAAAAACGCATTTGACTTGCCACTTAAGTGTTATTTAGCTATAATTTCCAGGTGTTAGTAGGTGTGACCAACTTTATTGAATGAATGGAAAACGTAATTACTACCCGACAGAGACTTTGAGTAGTTTGAAAATAGGGGCGCAGAAACGTTTTCATGCAGTGTATTAGCACGTTTTTATTTCTGTTACTGATGCAACAGTAATAACGCGGGCAGATGAATTTGTCTAGTACAAAAATACACATCGAAAAAAGATATCCCATATGTCGGCAGGTACAGAAGTGGTACAAATAACGCAAAGGTTGAGGTAACTGATAAACGTTAGTAAAAAATAAATGGATTCGCAAAAACCACACAAAAGGTTAAAAAGACCCACAGTATAAGCAGGTGCATATAACATTTTTCTCACACACACACACACACATATACACATTGCAAAAAAATAACTGGAAAGGATTAGTCACTGCATCTGATGAATTGCATAGCACTGGTTAACTCAAAAGACGATTAACTCGAAAGTCGTTTACTTTTAAAGTGTTCGGCGATTTACGTAACGCCAGGTTTCGAATTACACACATTCATTCATTTCCATCAGAACAAAGTCCGATTTATTTCTCACATCAGTTCTCATGCCAATTAACCATCCCTGAAGGCAAATACGCCTAAACTATTTAACTGTGAATATCTTTGCGGGTTATTTTCAACATTTTAACAATGCATCGCTGTCTCACTAGCTAGACTGCATAATTAGCCACCAGTGAAATCGCTTAAACACCTAAAATCTGCCTGGTCTCAAGTCGGAGTTTCATACAGTTTAGAATAACTATTTAACAGAACGATTAAGCGGGTCATTTTCTTTCGTGTGTAGTTTCCTGTTCAAACAACGGATTAAAAAATCGCTGTATGCGGCCTGCGTGAAGCGCTTAATCCCGTTCTTACCTCCATTCTCGCTTTAACAGGCGCTCGAATCGCTTTTCTCCATTATCTGAAATTCCCTGCATTACAAGAACGCAACTTCCGGGGTCCCCCCCCATTTTCAGGAAGTGACGCAACTGCCCGTCACTCCTGCTACTGTGCACGCGCTTCTGTTATTCGCCCATCGACAGCGAGAATGTACAGCTACGGTGAAATGTAAATGTAATCCTAATCCAAGCAAAACCCAAAGAATCCGAACTACAAACTGTAACGACGGTAATCCCGTTAAAATTATATTCATATGTATTGAAACTTAAATGATGGCGAAAAGATGTTCCTCAAATTGCAGCGTCTGCTACTCCGAAGACATTTCGCCGTTTTCTAAATTAGTTGTTTTGATTTCCAGTTCCAATACATTCAATACATTTGTGTTTTCAGGAGAGATAAATTCAGATGTAGAAAACAGAAGCGAAATTTAATACCTTTTAGACGCATTTTCACTGTGGGCGATATACCATCACTCTCTAGTCGCATTATTTTTCATTCGTGCTTTCCAAGCAAGGATGGCAGGTACCAGGTTTATAGCTAACATTTGATAGGTTGGTAATCAAACTAAGACGTTAACCATCATGGATAGCTACAAATGAGACAAGATGATGAACTGGGACAAATATCAGTCTGTGTCCAACACAGACACACGCACAAAAAAAAAAAAAAAACCCAAGAGTCTTAAATCAGTCTGTAGATTGTTATTCATAGTCATCACAGAAACAGAGTCAGTTCATAAAACAATAACTCATCTTTGCAAGCAGTTGAGTAACTCTACATTTTACAATACACCCATCTTTCTAATTCTGGTTTAACAACTAGTTCCCTTTCAGCCACACACCACCCCAGCACCCCCTCTGTATAGCCACCATTTCAATTACCCCTCCTGCTACCAGTTTAACCCATTCAGGAAAAGGGGGGGGGAGATAGTCCAATATCAGTAACACACACAATAAGACCTTTATGCATTTAGCCTGGCATCTGCCTCAAAAGTATAGTCACACTTTGTGCTAGTCTTGCCCCACAGCTTCTGTACAGGTCTTCACTTGCTTTGTGGGGGAAGAGGTGGTCTTGGACCCTCAGGGGACAGGGGTGGTTTGTGCGTGAGATCGTTGAGATTGGTGATTACTGGATAGGGTATGCCCTTTAGGCAATGTCACTACCACTAATTTTCACAGTTCCAGGAAGCCTCCAGGCAGCCTAGCTGGAGGGATGAGGAAGAGACTGCAGGGAGTGGGGGTTAAAACACTGGGATGGCACAAGGAAGGGGCAGGAGTAAGGGAAGATGAAAGACAAATAAGGAGGTGGGTGTGTGCCAGAAAAAAAATGAACTGCTCATTTCCAAAAAACTATAAAAAAGTAGAAAGAACCAAAAAGCTATCAATAATGAATCAACATTTATAATATAATAATGAAGAATAAAATAGTGGGGAAAAGTAGAGCATCATGATCTGAGGGGGAGGACTGGGAGGGGAAAGCTTGGTCAATCTTCAGAGCTGGATGAAGAGTCCGAGTTTTTGGGCGCCATGACAACGTCTTCCAGGATAGCCACCTCCCTGTCAGAGCTCTCGTATCCACCTTGCGATAAGCAGTCGGCCCCATCCATCTCCAGGGTGCTGCCTGGCATCTTCACGTCAAATGGTGGTGCCAGAAAGTGGCGAGAAGCGATGTCGTCACCGTCGAGGCCTTCGTCATCCATCATGTAGGCCCCGTCTGAGACCAGGGTTTCACCAACACCTCCTCCCAAGAGTGGGTCCTCTGGTTGAGCTTGAGGTGGTGGCGTGTAAACCCTGCCTCTCTTGGGAACGTGCTGCTGGGGGAGGAGCCTATGAAAGAGGGTCTCCGGAAGAAAGCCCTGCAGAGTTGGAATTACATTGTGTTAGGGCACAAGCAGAAGGTAGCCCTATCAGCAGGTGAGCTTCCAACAGTAGTGCGTCCACACAGAAAAATGAGGCGTGAACTGACCGAGCTGCGCACCACATCTGCCCACTCTGGTGCCACGATGTAGTTGGCATTTTCCTCCAAACACTCCCTCAAATCCTGCAGAGCTACTCCTCCCCCGAGCTGAAACAGGAAAAATAAACAAACAATGCTGGGCAAGTCAATACCTGAAGAGCAGGAAGACCCCACTGATCATGACACATGCAGGAATCTAATTCAGAGGAAGTCTGTTTCCATTCCCATCTCACCTTCTTTCCTGATTTCAAGTCTATGACTTTGACCCTCTCGTCACCGGTCAGCACAGCCACCTCCTTCAGCTTTTCGCTTTTCTTCTTTCTCCTCCTCTTCCTCTGGGCACGACTGTTTGCAAGGAGCTTGAGGTGAAACGCAGAGAGGAAATTTAAAAAGGTGTGAATGTGAGCCTCCTGACAGGTGTGCAAACAGACGGGCTGTGGCCTTTGCATAGCTTCTAAATGGACACACCTCCAGCATGTCTCCTTCAACCTCGTATTCAGGGTTCTCCTTCAGCCAGTGGGGCAGGTCCCTCCGTCGAGGGGCACCATCACTAGTTAGCACCGTGCCCGTGATGGCCTGGACCATGGGCACTGAACAGTCGTGCTCCGAGAGCTGCCAGGAACAGTACCAAATACAGGCTGATAGCAAATTCATGTCACTGTGAGTCAGTGCACACACACAGGTGAAATGACTGGTTGCACCTAACGTGGCTGTTGTCTGTGTGTGTGACAGAGAGACAGTTCAGAGTGGGGACACTTGGTCTTTTCGACCATAACAAACCTCTGGTTCCCTTCGCTTCCGCCGAACACTTGCTTCTCCCCCAGAGCCATTTGGTAGCAGGGCTTGTTTTGAGAAGGTCAGCTTCAGACCCTCCTCCTAGGAGAAAGGTAAGGGTGTTATTCACATCAGTGACCCCCCTTCCCCCATCCTCAGTCACATACACTTCCCTCTCCTCACCTTCAGCAGCTTTACAGTGAACTCCGTGTCCTGCGTTTCACCTCCTTCCCCAGAGGGGGCGCCCTTACGCACAAGGCGCGTGTACGCCAGCTCGTCCCCGCCTGTCTGTTCGTCACCAGCGGTGCTGGGATGAGGCTCAGGGGCATAGCGTCTCCCCGTAGGCCAGCGGCCGGTCAGCACGGTCGTGCAGACGTTGTCCAACCGGTTTATGAGCACACGGTCCTATTTTGAGGGAGGGGAGGTATTAAAGACGGTTTATGCTCAAGTCTTTTTGCCTAATCTAAGGACTATTCAGACAACCTCTGTATTAGCAATACACATCAACACATTCACTGAGTATGTCAAGCTTGTAATTCGGGAGGACTGGAAAGTTCTGTGCTTTTGTAAACTACACATCTAAAAACCTTTGCCTTAAAAAGCAAATAAACAGCGTATCTTACAAAAACAGTTAACCATCTGAGAATAAATACAATCCAAATATCCAGAAAAACACCACGCGTGTTTTAGACAACTGCTTGTTTCTCTTACTACTGCAAAAAAGTTATAACCATACACAAAAACTAATAGTGAACTGTAATGTTAAATATATATTTCTTTACAATAATAAGGCATCTCAGGTGCCCTCCATTTCCGAAAGAATAGTACATTACTGATCATAAGTGGGTGCAAGTCGGTACCGTTTTTAAATGCTTATACAGGACTAGAGCTCATTTCACACACAAAACTGTCACTCACTTTGGGCCAGTCTGCTCTCAGCGGGTCAAAGAGCGAGTCTGGGGCAGCGCCGTCTTGGGAGGGAGTCATGGAGAGCACGCTGTTCTCCTCATCCACGTCGCACAGTTTCATCGCACCTGACAAAAACGGGTGTCACCTTACAGCGCTTAAGTCCTGGCATAGCTAACCTCCCCCCAAACTTGCACTGGCAAACACCTGTCCCATCAGCGGCGTGACGGAGTAACAGTAATGAGGTGGAATAAAACAAGCAGCCAGGAGGGAACAGACAACATCAGCACTTACCCAACAGAGCTACACTTTGTGTGGAGTTACACCATCCGAGCTGCCGGACATTCTGTCCACTGTTCATTTGGCTGTACTCCGAGGTTAACTGCCAAATACGAACCACTCACTTATAAAGCACCTCACCTCTTTCGCGGTCCCGTTCCGCCTCGCTGTCCCCGCTCTCATCCGAGCTGCCTGACCGCCGAGAGGAAGCGGAGTCGGAGTCAGACTCGGATTCCGAGTCGGACAGGCCGGTGTCCCCCGCCCCAATGCCACGCTGACCCCCGCCTTTGTGGCCGCGGCCCCCGCTCTTTTTCCAAACCCAGCGGGCACGGGCCTTGGCAGCGGAAGCGTCGGACTGCACGAGAAACTGGGATGGAGAGTCCATACAGCGCGGCGACCCCAGGCCCTCGGCGTCACCAAGTAGGCGAGACTCCGCGCCCGCCTCCTCCTCCTTCACGACTGCCCCCAATGCTTCACCCTCCTCACGCGGGAGCCCGTGCAGAGAAGGGGTGGAGCACCGGGAGGTGGGCCTGGCGTGACTCTGGAGGAACTCGAGGCGGGCCTGCTGGAAGGAGAAGTCAGGGTCGCGGAATATGGAGAGCTCGGTGCGGCTGACGCCGTGGCGTGAGGCTCCCAGTAAGAGTTCGCGGTCGTGCTGGGGAGTGCGCCACCAGCGCGGCAGCTCCGGGCCTGGCTGCACAAGAAGGAGGCGCTCCTCCAGCGCCGGGTGGGGTAAAACACGCTCTCGCAGACGGCTCAGCAAGCCGATGCGGTACAGGGTGCGGGAGGCGCGTTCCTCAGTAATGGGCGCCACAGACTGCGACAGGTCCATCATCTCTGCAGGCAGAACAGAGCGGGAAAAACCGTTACGTTAAAATACGACTACAAGGAACAGTAAACTTAACGCACTGGCCTGGGGTGCCCTGTCTGAGCCGGGCTGCTCACCGTCTCCTGGGCTGGGTGGCAACTGGCATACGTTGCGGCACATGGCTGTGAAGCTCTTAAAGTAGCGGCTCAGGCTCTCGTCCGTCTTCTTGTCCAGCCGGGCGAAGGTGCGGAAGCGGCTCCAGTCCAGCTGACCCTCATGACCGCCGCACTCCGCCTTCAGGCGCTCCACGCCAAACGTGGACACCACACGGTAGAAGTCAGACTCCTCCCGCCGTGTCCACCTGGGGAGCCATCAAAACATTAAATTAGCACTTAGGTCTTTTGTCCCCCCCACTTTCCATTAGTCATGAACAAGCAAACTGACCAAACGGGTCCAACCATGCCGGATGGGCTTGAAAGTAAAATGATGCCAAAGTAAACTCAACCCGCCTAACTTATAGACTACCTCCAGCAGTGCCCAAGCGGAGACGCAAGGACTCCCCACCTCTGCTGGCGCTCCTGACGGGCGATCTCTTTCAGCTTGGAGGCCTGTTCGCACCTCCTGCGCCGCCGGTCTCCCTTCTCCGCGGCCTCGATCTTCAGCTGCTCCCGCCTGTAGCTGCGCTGGTAGGCGGTGATGAGGCGGCGCAGTCGCGCGGTCAGCGACGAACTGGTGGGCCAATCGCATAGCCCCGCCTGGCCCACACTTGGGCCCTCTGCCACAGGCACCACCGCCCTGTCCTCCACGCAGATCTCCTCGTCCAGAGCGTCCACCTGCTTGGGGGATGCAAGGGCGCCGCGAAAACGCCAAAGCTGGCATGTGAGATCCACGCAAGACGACTGCCAAATGCATAATGCCTCACCCCCCCCCCCAAAAAAAGGGGGGGGGGGACGCCTTCGCCTTACCTCCTCATAGGGGTCTTTGCTCTGGCGGATAACTGGCTTAAACTCAGGGTCCTCTGAGTATTTGTCATAGTCTCCCCTAAAAACATAAGTAACACCTGTATTACAACATTATCCTCAGAGACTTTAAGTGTCTGGAAATATTCGGCTGCCAAACCCGAGCATATAAATAAGACCCACAGGAGGAGTTTTTTCACAAGTGAATAAAATTAAATTTTTACCCAACAGTTTAAATGAAGGGATGTTGGATTAACTTGGATTAAGTTGCCTGACAGCCAGTCAGGGTGTGAACAACGGTCACTCACCCATCACCCAGCTCCGCGTCAGCCAAGCGCTGCTCAGCATCGATGGCCTGGTCGTCAGGGCGACCAGCTCTCTCCAGGAAGCACAGGCAAGGGTCGGCCCGCATCGTGCTGTACATCTCGTACCCTGAAACCAATACATGCATAGCATGATGGCTGAAGGCCACACAAAGGTCTGTCCTTCATGCAGACGCGCACACACACACACACAC
>JABJVR010000065.1:447664-472103 GCA_025773905.1 Chitala chitala
CACAATCCTGGAAGTCCAGCACCACCTCTCTCCCCATCTCACAACATTCCCACACAGCAACCTCTAACTTGAATCTTCCCCTCTCTCTCTCTCTCTCTCTCTCTCTCTCTCTCTCTCTCTCTCTTTCTCTCTCTCTCTTTCTCTGTCTCTCTCAGTCAACTGGTGGTGGGCTTTATTTCTTATTTGTCTCATCTTTGCCCCCTTAATTTCCATCTTCTGTTCCATGATTACTGTTCTCTTCCAAATCTGTTAATTTCTGGTGATACATGCGTGCTTATGTGAGAATCCTGATATTACACCTAGACTATGGAGAAATTAAAGAACAGCAGGTGAAGTTGTGGCCATAGATCATTGCTTTGCAGACTATAAACACTCCCCATATGAAGATTGAATTGTTTTTTTGCTTATTTTTATCAGTATGGTACAAATTGTATGTAAAGCTGTCGATGGACAATTTGGTATGTGACAACATGAGACACTAAATTTGGTGAGCTCTCTTCAGTTTGCCATAAATGTACATACACCAAACTGTAGGCAGAATTCAGTTTTACATCCTGGAGGAAACCACATTAAAATATGACATTCTGAGTAACAAAATTAAGAATGATAATTATTAACCTTGAATTATTTTAATATTGCACATATTTGTTGTAGCGGATTATTTAGTTAATGTACCGAATAGAAATCTCAATAAAACATATATAGGAAACTGTTTACAAGAAAGGTGCGGTGTATAATCACGGCTGAAGCAATGCTAGGTACAATGCATTATAACATTATAATCACATCTGTACATCCTATTAAGCAAAGATCTGTGATAAAACACTTCAGCACTTTGCTGTAAATTTGCCTTAACAACTCTGAACCAAATCAGCTCGACACCCTTTATGTGCATTAATATAGAAAAGCCTCACCTGTTTGTGTTAGCGGGGCGTTTTGCAGGTTTTTCGCACGGTTTGCTCCTGGGCATCCTACCAGTGGCACCCCGCTGGAGTTCTTCTCCTACCGCTCTAGCTCTGCCAAGGACCGATGTGTGATAGAGTCATCATGTTGGAGGCTGTGACCTCTCTCTTCCTTTCTGCCCCACTTTCTTTCTCATTTCCTCCTCTGACTCCTCCTCACAGACCCCCCCCCACCCCACAGGGCCTGCCTGCAGCTCACTCTGTCTGGTTCCTCCTCTGTAACCTTGTCCCATAGCTCCCTTCTTTGCTCTTTAAACCCTCCATATCTCCACCCACCCTGCAGTAGCACCTGTCTACCTACATGCTCACTGCCAGTAGCGCAGTGTGGCGACTAACCGCTCTTCTGTGTAACGGCACGTTTCCCTGTCTCACCATAAATTTAGTAGATGCTTTTATCCAAAGAAACTTATAGCATTTCATACACATGTTATAGCAATATTGGTTCCCTGCATTGGTTCCCTGAATTTAACCCATCTCCCCCCATCAGGTGCATCCCCCTGAGTGGATGGGATTTGAAGCAGTAGATTTCCGCATCCCAGCCACTAGGCCTTTCTTCTCACTGTCTCCAGTTTTCCTTGTCCTACTCGGCTCTGTAGATGTTTGCACCAACCAGTTACCTGAACCTTCTGTATGTTCGTTTACAGCACAAAAAACAGCCAGAAAGCAAACGTTGGGAGCACTGTTTTTTGTCACGATGTCTCCCATGACCAGCTACATTAACAAATGCTAACTCCACTATGTGGTGGATGTAATACAGCTGCAATATCAATAATCTCTGATAGAATCCTTCAAGAGCGACACTTCTGTCATTCTGCTGAGGTGCTTCAGTTCCATACATCCATCCTTTACAGGGTCGCAGGTGCCCTGGGGCCTCTCCAAGGGAGCCAAGGGTGCAAGGCAGGGTGCGCCCTGGATAGAGTGCCAACAGATTTCCAACAGGTCACACGTGTGGCACAAGGCAGGGTATACCCTGGACAGAGTGCTGGCCCATCACAGGTCACCCACGTCCACACACTAACACACTAGAGGTAATTCTGGTGCAGCTGTACATGCTAATATAGCTATGATATTTTGTTTTGTTGTATTGTGTACTAAATCCACTCTGCAATCTTTCTCTGTCCATATGTTTACCTGGTGCCCAACCGGGCACCATCTGAACGGGAAACCTTAATAGAGTTGCTGACACCCAGTGTACCGCTCTGGATGGGGCCTTCACTCAAGGGTTGCCGCAAGCCTGCAGATAGCTACTCCTACAACCTGGAGCACAAAAGGACTCTATTGAGCCATTTACATTTATAGCATCCATTATAAACTTTGTAGTCCTTAATGGTAGCATGCCCAGGAGGAGCTGGGCAGCCAGTTTAACCTTGGTCCCCCAGAGGTTTTTTTCTCCACACTGTGGAGTTTTTGGTTTCTCTTGTCCGTTGTTGTCTGGCTTTATCAATCATCCACCTGCAGTGAATTCTGTAACATCTCTAATTTGTTTCTGTAAATGCGCTTTGAGGCAACTTGATGTGAAAGCCACTATGTAAAAATAAATTGAATTGAACTTTGATTTCCTAATAGCATTGAAAGTCCTCCATATCTACATTGCCAGCTTAATTTAGACATTTCCTATGTCCCCTGTGTATATTACAGTACATCATTATTGTATGGTTGTAATTTAGAAGCCTCCTGATACAGTCTACCCTGCAGTCTTATCATGAGTACCCTACCTCATAATTATGCACCTGAGATGTACTGAAATCTCGGTGTATAAGTGATTGTAGTTTGCTCCTCCTGCACCTGAATGCCAGCGTGCCTCTCGTGTGACAGCAAAACACAGGCCGGGCCTCCTGACTGCTCATCTCTGTGTACATCGCCGTTGTGTACCTTTTGTGCCAGTTGAACAGGGATCTGTGCGTTTGGGACTATGATGGAGGCATGCTGGTGGCCGAGTTCCTCTTACCGCATGTGCGTCCACTTCACCAAGTCGTGGTCATCACATGACCAGCGAGACAGGTGATGAATTTTAGTGTGGTTAGTCTGTCTGTGATGTAACTTACTGTAACCCCTTGCAATAGGCCTGTAGGTGGTTGGTCTTCGTTAACACCACCAAATGTCGATAAAGTGTCATTACAGTTTCGCTTGGGTTTGCTTGCTTTACACAATGTGTTTCTGAAGTAGCCTTGCCTTGTTGGTGTGTTTCTTTAATGGTGTGTTTCTTTAACAGACCATATATAAGATAAAAAATAATACTTTCACAATTGTTTTTTTTTCCTTCGAAGAACAGGTTACTTTCCACCAAGTGTAGACAATGGAGTTAGCAGTGTTCAAACTTACAAACACGCTGGTTTTTACATTGAGGGAATTTTTTAAAATCAAGGTGATTGTAACGTTCTGGAGAACGGAGGCACAGAGGCAAGGTTTGAGTCTAATCTGCAAAGGGGTTTATTACAAGGAGGAGGGTACAGATCTAGGGAACAATACTAACAAACACTATACAGAATCAAGGGAACTACAAAGAACTCAACAACTGGAAATGAACAAATACAGATGAGGGTTTAAATAGGAGAAGAGCGGGTGATGGGACACAGGTGATAGTGATAATATAATTAACTAAGAAGCCTTAAGTGGGAAAGAAATGTGAACATGTAGAGGAGAAATAGCAGCACCTAGTGGCCAAAATGGGCCACTACAGGTGCTGGACGTGACAGTGATCATTTCTCAATGTGTTCCAAAGTACTCTGCTGCTCAGCTTTCCACTAACTCTTCATTCACAATATTTATCAGGAACCTTTTAAATTTCTACTAGATCAGGGGTCTGCAACATTCACAATCAAATAAGCCATTTTTGTCTTTCTCCCATTAGAGGGAAGTTGCTGCAGAGGGGTGGGAGAGTCGCATGAGGCTCCAGAGCCTGGAGATGCCGTCCCCTGCACTAGATAACAAAATTTTGCTTAGTACGTTTTAACACAATTAAATTTTGTTGGCATCTCTGTCTTTGCAGTAGTTATAAATTTCAACAATAGACAGTAAAGCTATCAACAGCGAGCCCATAGTAGAAAGAGCGTGTATAAATCACATCATGTACAGCTGAGCATTTACATAGCTCAGCCTGCTCATAGCAGTAGCATGTCGCTAAGAAGAAGATTAGTAGGCAAATTTACATGACAGCGTCAAAACACGTTAAACAGGAGTTATCACTTCGACCACATCCTCTCTTCACGTCCCTTTTCCGTGAATATCAAAACGCGGCTGTACTACACAGTATGGATGGGTGTGCGTTAATTACGGTCAACGGTGCCCTCTTGTGGACAGAAAGAAATCTCTAAAATGAACATTGTATATGTTACTGGCAATGTGTGAAAAACAGGCATTGTATAGAATGTTTATGAAATCTATAAAATGCGTGACGTTTTTAGGCAAAGCATGACATGTCAGTGTTAATTTAATATACTACATACTTTCCCTAGGTATTGTATGTAATACGTAGGCATTATACAGAACGGCAAGTGTTAAGTACTATTTACACAAAATATGAAAAGAGTAATGGAAAGTCCTTTATTGAAAAGACGTATGAGAAAATGAAAGATGAAATACAAAATAAAGTACAGAACTTTCTTACTGAAAAAACTAGAGAAAAAGACTAGTATTGACCTACTTGTTGCAACAAGGAAGGTTAGAATGACTTATTCAATGCCACTTAATTGTCTTTTTCACACAAGAGCACTTCATATTTTGGCACTGGTTATTGCACTCAAAGGTCACGTGCCTCACCACATGACAATAATTTATACTTTGCCGGTTTGCCTTTTGGATTTGCATAGAATCCCTGGGAAACGTGTGATATATTAAGCGTTTCATACTTTGACGTCCCATTTTCGGCATTCTATAGATTTTCTACGCATTCTATACAATGTCTAATTTCACACCAGTGAGTTAAACTCGTAAATCAATTTGAATAATCATAGCTTAATGTATCAAACACGCTTATCGGAAGCCACAGTTTTACTGTTAGAAGTTTTAAAACAATATTCCAGAAATAAACATAAATTACTCAGCAGTTAATTTTCGTGGTTTCATTGGTAGATTACTGTATTATTATTACCCAACCTTAAAAACCTATGTGACGTAACGAAATTTTTGAAGAAATGGCCAGAGCAGTTTGCATGTCTCCCTGGTGGTCTAGTGGTTAGGATTCGGCGCTCTCACCGCCGCGGCCCGGGTTCGATTCCCGGTCAGGGAATGCATCTTTTGCAATTGATGTCGTCAATTACCTTCTTTCCTAAACTAAACCAAAAAATGCGTGTACACCCTTCTCCTTGCATATCGCATACAGACTGCTTTTTAACCACAATTTCAACAATACTGCATTTTCAAGTTTATTACAAATGTTCTAATTCCGGTCCATAAATATACAGCGACTTCTGCTGGACAGAAAGGAAAAACGGTGCGGTACTATCTCATGAAACTGCTGTTTTGACTGCTGTTTAAAATTATATATACAGTACTCTGATCCGCTTGTATTTATCACGCTATTACCAAATTATAAAATACTTTTCTATATCCTTTTAATATAAATTTCTAAATCATGCTTTTGTTTTTGTTTTGCGAATTTGTTATGGAAAACCAATACTCGGACTTTGTATTTTAAACTACGCAATAGTATCGTACCTAATTAGTATTTAGAAACTATTTTGTGAATAAAGCATACCAATCACATCAATTATTCAGTACTTTGAACTGCGTACCACACATTTATGTGCTTAATACATACAAATGCACAACTCAACATACAGAACAGCCCCGTAGAAGTAGTTAAGAAGAACGCTTGTATGATCTGCGTTTCGGCTTTGAAAATACAGGTTTGATTGCATGCTTTGCAGAGGTTTAAACTAATTGGTGGTATTACTAGCATGTGATACCATTTTGTTACATGAATTACATGTTGTAGTGTTCGAATCCGTTGGAGTAACGTAACATAAAACAATACTCCTTTTTCTGTTATGACCATTCTTGTCAGTACGCTATAACGATGAGGGTTTGAGTATTTACGCATGCGCACTACGTCCACGGTTCCTGCGCTGAGTCCCAGTTGTGCCAAGAATATCTTATGTAGGTGAGAACGTGCAGGTCCCACCATGACCAATTTTTACTTGTGATAGCGTTAGCTGCACAAACAGGTAATTAAAAATGCATTACTTTAATTGATTTATTCGTTTTTGGCATCGATATAATCGATACTAATATCAGCATTCTGAAAACGCGCACCAATATCGATAATATGGATATTTTGTATCCTCCCGCCACTAGTTTCTGCGTCTACAGATTCCTGGTCTGGGATCGTCGCGTAAAGTAATGCATGTTTACGTCCTCAATCCACTGTGACGTGTCTATCACCTCCTGTCACCGTTTCTGTATTAAATAAAACGATAGTTTTGTTTTGTCCTATCACCGCTTCTGTATTGAATAAAACGAAGAGAGTCCAGGAAGTAGTCGATTGAAAACTGCTGTAGATGGTTATAATAGTCTGAAGCACCGTCTTCAGGTTTTTTAAACGTCGTAAGAGCCATTCACTCAAGAAATTGTGGTAGTTACATCATCCAGACTAAACACAGGTTTAATCTAAATACAACCTGTGGACTCAGATTAGAACGGTTAAAACGTTAGAACGGAGCACTGCCAGTTTTACTACAAGGCAAGGAGGGAAAGGCTTAAAAGCATTGTTTTAAAACAGAATGTAGGTGCTAAGTAACCTTGAAGGAAATCTGTATATAAATCCATTCACATTACACCACCGATTTTCTCTAAAATGTAACCCCATTCCCAAATATAGTGGTTAGCAAATACAGAGCGACGAGAGCAAATTAAGTTCTAAATAGTTTATCAAAGATTTTTAAAATTGTCTCGTTCTCGTGTTATCTAACAGCTGCTGACTTTAACAGGCATAGCTGTGAATTCACAAAACACTATAGCGTCGGAACAGCAAAGACTGAGATGGGAACCGGCAAAACAATATATTAAAACCTGCTGAAATATGTTTACCACCCCACGCTTAAGACACTTTCTTGGCAGCTTGTTGATAAAAAAAAATCACTAAAATACTTTAATACAATAAATGTATTATTATTTTATTTAATAAAACATTAAAATATTATACACGACGATACGCAGATTTAACCACGTACCAAATTAATATCTGAGATACTACCCATCAGACCGATACAAAAGCTGTAATGACTATAATTAAGCAAACTTTATTTTAGATAATAAATTAGGCTATGATACGAAGTCGACAAATTCATGAGCTATCAAGGCCTGTTCTTTTTTTATTGTTCCAGTTGCTTGAGTTTGCGACAACTTCCTAAAGATTTAAACAAGATTTATAGTCAAGCAATGTTTATTCGTCGTTAGAATTTTCGCACCGATTTATTGTCAATGTAATCGGATAATCGTAATTTATCACTACGGATATCACTTTCCCATTTGTTAAAATAAAATAAAACAAAACAAAGCAAAATTAAATTAAATTAAATCTCTATGCTACGTTCGACCGGACAGACTTTATACTATAGAAGATCTCGTCAATGTTGAGGTTACTGTCAAGCAAAGGTCGTCCTCGCATAGCTAAACACATACATCACCCCGTGCAAAGTTTTTCTTTTTTTTCCCCCCCAATGAGTTACCAAATAACACCACTTGAATGGCGCATAACTGACAAAAGACAGCCAAGACCCCTAGGTGGGAGCGTAATTAACGTTGGAAAACAAGGCGGTCGAGTTCGGACAGACCGACGTATGGACAGACGGACATCACTGCAGCACAGAACACACAGCCCAAGACACAGGCCGCTCTCTCTCTAAATACAAAGGGAGTAGGGGATGGGAGGGGCTGGGGGAGGGTGACAGGAAGACCAGAATCTAATTCTCTCTTTCGGTACCGCATAGACCCTTCGACCCACCCCGCCTCCTCCGAGTCGCCGACGAACAACAATGCCCTGATGTAGTTATGGGAAAATATTAAATTGTCCCATTTACGAGGACGCTACAGATAAATATATAATTAAGGCGTCCAGAGCGGACTGGCAGAAAAACGACTGCGCACCTTGGTAACTGGACGCCGGAAAATGGCATTGTTGATATCCCAGCTGAATACTAGCTAATAATTTATTGTCCTTAAACAATTTCTAAAGGTCAACGATTCTTATCTAGGTGAGTAATTTACTACATTCCCTTTTATTATGTAACGATGAATTGAGAACGACGAATTCTACATTAGTCATAATAATTTATGAATCATAACTTCATATGATTATACAGTTGGGGGGACGCAACAGGTAGTGGGTACAGTAGTACAGTGTAAGTTACTGGACGTCGTTGGCTGATCCATTCCGGAATCTATGAGTTTCAATTTTCGATTGATCATTACGCTACACTCCAGGTTTGACGTAAGGGTGGAGTTGATGTTTTTAGTTACGTTATTGTTACAATGTATTAGTATAAAATGAAAGGTTAGAGTTACTATGGACTGGTGAATGCTGTCTATGTATAGCCAATCGGGCATCGATGACCGTGATAAATAACTGCGCTGGCTGTGTAGGAATCTTACATCCTCATTAAATGGAAACTTCAAAAGGTGATAATTACGTTATTGTCAATGCGTAAACGATCAACCTCGTATCCGTCCATTCACAGAGTCATTAATGTTGACGTACAGATGTATTAGTCGTAAAGCAGCCTATTTAACGAATAATCAGTGGTCACGTTTATTCAGTTTGATCAAATCCCGCCGTATGTATTCGAACGTGATCATTTTTATGCTATACATTTTTATATTCTAATGGGTAACATACAGAGATCAGGTTCGAAAAAACAAAGTGAAGTTTACTTTCGTTCTTTTAACTGGCATTATAAAATACAACAAAAAAAACATTTATGTGCATTGCATTTATTTACATTTTTTAATAGAACAATGAGTTAGGTTATTGGTAAATTACTCAGCCTACCTGCCTTCATTGTGGACTGCAATGTCATACCAGAAAGTATTTAATTTACAGTGAACTAAACTGCGGTCAGTTTAGATAGGAATTTAACATTTATTGGTAAGGGATATGCTTTTTCTAATCAAATTTTTATGTCAACCCAAACAGTGTTAGGAATATTTATTCACTCATACACTTTAATAGCGCATACTTTAAAGCTCCCTGTTCAGAAATGGTAATAGCTTGTCTATACCAATCAATTCTTTTCTTTTAAACATCTGTAAAGGACAGAACATAGGAAACAACAGCCGGGGGAGTTTAAATTTGGCCTACCATAGCAGTGTGAAGCAGAGTCCAGAGAATGTGGACTGAAAAGATCCCAAATATCACATCTTTGTGTTTAGCCCAAATTAGTCTGGTATGTGGTTATGGCATAGGGTTACTGTGTGAATGCAGCCTGCACAGTACATGTTACATTAGTGTCCATGCCAGGTCAGTCATCTTCTATACTGCCTGGAGTCCATCCCAGGGCACATGGGGCACCAGCCCACTGCAGGGTGTGCGTACACACACACACACACACACACACACACACACACACACCAATTAACCTAACCTGCATGTCTTTGGACTGTGGGAGGAAACTGGAGAACCCAGAGAAAACCCACCAAGCACAGGGAGAACATGCAAACTCCACGCACACGGACCCAAGGTGGGAATCGAGCCCCAGGCCTGAAGGTGCGAGGCGACAGTACTAACCACCACGCCACCGTGCCGCCCCCTTGCCAGCTGTCTTGGATAAAAACACACACTACTCGACAAACACCTCCCACTGCTGTTAGTAGAGCTTGTCTTGAGTGACAGCGCTGATGGGCCTCACAGTCAGTGTGTTGTTTCAGGAGTGTCCTCTGTGTCACACAAACATGGACAGAGGAGTACGGCTACCGCAGGCTAATCAGAACAGCACTCAGGGCCACAGTTGCGGGTGTCCAAAACCATGCAGCACACAATGTTTGGCTCCAGATTGGATGCTGCAGGAGGGGGGTGTTGGGTTAAATACCAGTTGGCTAAAGGAGTCCACTCAGAACTTGTGTAAGGTAGCCTTCGTCTTTCCCAAGACAGTCACGAGACAGTGAGGTTATCTGCCTATAATTAGGGCAGATGTCAGATTGGCTGTGAAATAATGGTATTTAACTGCAATGAAAAACAAGGCCTTATTGTAATATAACTGTAATATAGCTGTACAATTATCCATCTTTTCACAGGGGTAAAAAATGGCGCATTTCTGTGGCGCATACAAACTCTTTGTGTGGTTTTAATGATATATCTGCATGTTGTGTATTACAGTGGAATTATTTTAAAAGACAACCCGACTAACTCATAATATATCCGTCACAATGACATGAAATGGACAACCAGGTGACACAATAATGCATTATACTAAAGTCACTTATACAATTAAAAATTTGGTTTTACCACTTTTACGTAATATGACACTTGGGTATATATTAACATAATTTTACCAAAAAGGTAAAAGTGAATCATTGCTTCAGTAAAATGACTCATATGAAATAAAAAATAATAATAAAAAAAAAAATTAGCCTAAATAAATGTTATAAAACCTTCTGCAGCAAAATAAAATTTAAATTTGAAAACTAAAAACAAAATGTCAAATACACAGTAACTCAATAATGATCTTCATATTAAAAACACAATGAAGAACATGCATATTTAATCTATAACTACATTTATTCATTTAGCAGACCCCTTTGTCCAAATGACACAAATATATTAAGACAAAACCGGTGCTCTGCATTTAACCCATGCCCTGGGGGAGCAGTGGGTAGCCTGTAATTGGCGCCTGGAGTGATAATGTTGAGTGTCTTACTCAGGGACACATCTGGTGGTTGGAGTTGGATTCTGCATCCCAGCCTGATGTTCCACCCATTAAGCCACCGGCCACCTAATAACAACTACAAACAAACAGAAACGCAAAAGTTACTTCACTAATTGACTGGATTAACTAAATGTCAATCAGTGGAGCTAGGAAAGGGATAAGGTAAAAAAATAATAAAGATTTGTTACCTGGTGAGTGTTCCAGGTTTTTAGCTGAAGACAGGAAACCTTACATGTATTGATTTAGCAGATGCCCTTTTTCCACGAGCAACTTACAAATCACACATACATGTTACAATGAAATTTCACCCAGTGGGCAAGTGGCTAGCATTGAGTGTCTTGCTCACCTGGACACACCTGGTGGCCAGGTGGGATTCAAACCAGGAAATCTCCATATCCGAGCCTGACAGTCTACTCAAATAGCCACATCTTCAGCAAAGTTCACTCCATAACCCGTGCTACATGTGTAACATTAAAAAATACAATGTCCACTGATTATCTCAAACTGACCTGTCACTTTGCAGGCTCTGTATTGTTAGTCATCCTTGTCTACAGTAAAAAAAAAAACACTTAGGGACAACACTGACCTGAAGAACGTTTGAAAACACACTGTCTGGACTATAATTTGAAGTCACCGGGTATAACCAGTAACAGCGGTAAAGCTCATGGTTTCCTGCCGTAAAAGAACGGCGACTGACATCTGGTTTCAGTCAAACTGTAACATCCCTCACGTTGTCTTCTTGGCGTTCGCTGAAACGTTGCATTTTAGTTACCCTGATTTAATGTTTAAGTGTTAATTGTCTTGGAATTGCTATATTATTTTTTATTGAATTGATTTCTGATTATTTATTACTTTTTGCACTTCTGTAAATTTAGTAATGTAAATTTAAGTTCATATATGGCAATGTTCAATTTAAAAAAAAACTACGACAAGCGTGACAGGCGCAACTAAAGCTGTTACAATGAGCACGCGAATTAATAATGTTACGTGGTAAACAACAGGGCGGCACGGTGGCGTGGTGGTTAGCGCTGTCGCCGCGTACCTCCAGGCCTGGGGTTCAATGTGCTCTGGGATGGGCTCCAGGTTTCCCCGCGACCCTCACCAGGAATAAGCTGTTAAGATAATGGATGGATGGAAGGAAACAACAGCACGTTCATACACACGCTTTTACAAATTGCTATGTTCATTACGTCACACATAATATATGCTTTTATATGCTTCGTTAAAGCCTGTCAACACCACAACAATAAAATACGATTGATTTTAACGAGAATTTCAGTCGCAAGCTTAATGGAAATAGATACCAAATGCATTGTAAGGTTGCCACAGTCCGCTCCCTCTTGCGGCAGCCTGCGAAATACACTTTCGGGTGTCGCACTTCTAGACGAATTTTGTTTTCAGGCTTTTGCAATGATTTACCGTATTACAGAGATAAGCTTGCATTTTAGTAAGTCATTTTAACATAGTTATATTAATTTTTTTTCCCCTGTGTTAAAACACTAATACAATAATACACACCACATTTGATCGTTAATAAACTATATGTATTTACTAATAACTTAGGTGCTATGTCTGTGCGGGGTTCAAATATGAGGGTGTATCTGCATCGACTCTTACTAAAAAGTATAGATTTCTCTAACCCTCTGTATGTCTCTTATTCCAGTTCCACGTGGTATGGCAGTAGATCCCAGGATTGAAAAGGAGGCATTGTGCCGCATGTCAGTAGCACAGTGTATCCCTTGAGGCTCTTAGAGATATGCTCACCCGAGTGTGTCCTGACCACCATTGTTACGAATTCTTGTCCATTCAGTAGCTTTTAAATAGAGCTCGCGGAAAAGAACGCTGGCAGAGGAAGGTGGGATTCCGAGCAGGCGCGCCCCCGCGCAGCCCGCCTGGTATACATGCGTCTCTGCCCCCTAATCATTTGGAACCACCTTCTTTCTGTGACATAGCGGTCCTTTACCTTTCTGAAGTTATTAAACCACGCCCACTGCGAGTTTTATTGTGTGCAAATCACACCGCAATATTCATAATGTCAAAAATGCAAAGACATTATGAAGTACGAGTTTGGACTTAATCACTTATTAAAAAGTGCAGAGAACGTTTAAGTAGTTTGTTTGAATTTGGTATGAGAAAATAAGTAAATATTAATAACTACGTGTGTAATATTATAATACTATAAACACCTATTTGAAGCCACAGCGCGTAACCGATTTGCAAAAGATTCACATTTTTAATATTGATATTAAGGGTACAACCTAAATATGAATATTAATTTTTGAAGTTTGTTTCTGATATGTCCCTGCAATATGTCTAATGATAATTAATGAACTCAAATCCTTTGGATTTAACAAGTGCGAAGTTGAATCGTTTCTGTTTGTTGTTTTCATTAAAATAAAACCTTTGAACCATTATGGTAAAATATAACCCAAACAACTTGAACGTAAACAGTTTCAAAGACAATTAGCTGTGTTGATTTTTGTTGTGGAACTCGTTAAATATAGGTTTATGAGTAGCGTGGTATCTCATAAAAGAGGAAGGTGTAGAAAGATTGTGGGGGAGGGGAATTAATTACCCCAAAAGTGAGAGAGAGATGTTGTTCTTCGCTATTTAAATGCAAATGTTAGAAGAGAACAAGAAGACTGTGTATGTGGTGTGTGTGTGTGTGTGTGTGTGTGTGTGTGTATGTGTGTGACTATGTGTGTGTGTGTGCGTGCGTCTGTGGTGATAAGGGGGGGGTGTATGGTGGGCAAGTTGGGAGAAAGAGAGGACTTGTTGAGAAAAACAGGCACACACACATACACACGCGCACTCGCAAATTCGCACGACAGCTACAGATGTCGGCACTATATGTGCACGATTATTTTTACGTCTAGTTACCAATATGGACCCTCTTTGCAATTGCACATATTTTGCTTTAGAACTCGAAAAACGCTTTTTGGCAAAATAGTGGTTTTACTGTGAGGCACAGAAGAGACTTTTGGAGACGTTTTTTGGAACTGGTCCAGTGTGTAAAGTATTGTAGTGGCTGATGCCCCCCTCTCCCTCCGTGCCCTCGTGAATCATGTCCCGCCGGAAACAGAAACGGCCCCAGCAGCTTGTGAACTCCGTTCTCGGGAGCACGCGGACGCTTACGCAAGGTGAGAAAAATTCAGGTAATTGTGACACTCCAGTTTATTGGATGCGCGACATATATTTTTGATAGAAAAAACGAGTATATTTAGATCACATTTGATAAAATGACAAAATATTGTAACAAAATATATTAATGTAATATTACGTTATTTCTAAACTTTGCATACAAATTATTAAAATGTTACTGTAGTTGTTGATACCAAAGGTGTTTAATGTGTAGCATGTATTCCGAAGTAATGATTGTTTACGTTTACATTTAACACGGCCATTTTATGAAATTTGTTAATTTATTTGTTTACTCGTTAAAGTTTACTAAAACTGGACTTCATAAATCTTCATACTTTACAATGACTGTTGCACTGTTATGATTGTAATGTATTCGTATGTGGAATGCTTTATAAAACGGTTATTGGATGGCTTAGAATCGATTATTATGATAATTGCGTTATAAATGCAATATTTTCAAAACTGCACCGAAGCGTAACGCACTAATCATAGCACGATTTGTGTTTTTCGTAGATTTTCGCAAAGATCACATTGATGATATATTTAGGTGTTCTCGAGTACGACTTATGGAAATTTTAATATATAATGTTCACTAATTATAATAATATCCAAAATGGTTATTTTAAGTTAAATTTAGTAAATTCCAGTGTGCCCCACACAGTTAAATAGCGGTTGTGTGGTGTTCTCTTAAATTCTATTGCATTGATTATGTGTAGTTTAAGTTGGGTTTTCGCGTGGTTGTTAATGCTGTCTGATATGTAGCACGCACTGTCCAAAAGTTATAAGTAAAAGTGATAAAAAAAGAAAACCCGAATTAATCCGACAGATGCTACAGCGCAAGCTTTATGTTGCGGACTGGTGGCCAGGATAGTGCCACTTATAATAGGAGTTTTACGGCCTTGCCTGACTTCTGATCCCTTTCATTAGTTTTTTTTTTCTGTGGTGGTGGTGGGGGGGTTAATCTCCCTTCTCTCTCTTCCTCTCCGTTCTGCTCTTTCCTTTTTTACTTTTCCCATGTTTCCCTCATTTTCCCCTTTCTCCCCTTGTCTCTTTCTTTTACATTCTCATATCCATTTGGTTAATGTGCTCATATTGCCAGATCTAGAAGGCGCAGACCACCCAGCTTGGAAAGAGAAAGAGAGGCAGCTCAAGATTTAGTAAATGCATGTGGATAAGAGGGACAAAAGGAATGGTCGGCTGTTCAGAGTGGAGAGTGACAAGGAGGAAGCAGAAAGAACAGAGAGAGGGAGAGGAGGAGAGAGAGAGAGAGAGAGGGAGAGGAGGAGAGAGAGCGAGAGAGAGAGAGAGAGAGAGGAAGGTGAACTGACAAAGAGATGGTGGAATGCTGTGGAGAGAGGTATATTGGCAATAGCTGAAACTGCACCAGCATGAGACTCCATTGTCCTTCCGGGCCTTTGTGGTGAATCAGTGAGCCGTGAACAGAGCCAGGGCTGTGAACACTGCTGTGTGTGTATGTCTGTGTGTCTGTGTGTGTGTGTGTGTGTGTCTGTGTGTGACTATGTGGCTCATCCTTGTGGCTAGCAGGTGTAGGGACCATGCATTCCCTGTTTGCGCTTGCATATGCATACTATTTCATGACTACAGCAGTGTGTGTGGTGTGTGTGTGTGTGTGTGAGTGTGTCAGTGTTGTTGCATAGGAATGCATTGCATGTATTTCAGCAGGTATTCAGTCACACTGTTTGGCGGCACTGTCCCTTCCCTGCTAATGACAAGTTGAACAAACTACTTTTTGGAACATGCAGCCTTTAAAGAGCAGTAGTGCATTCCCCCTTCGAGTGTGTCATCTGTCAGCTTGTGTGTTGTTCAGGCAGTGTGTTTTGTTTCTCCTGGTGCTCCCTCTGAGCTGAAGACTCTGAAAGAATGCGACCTCAGCACTCCACAGGTCAAGTCTCTCAGCCAATCACAGTGACTGGACAGTGGCCAAGACCCTTAAATGAGATGTGACCTCTGACCCTATGAGGTCAGGGGGGAAGGGTGGATGGAGAGATGAAAGACTCGACCAATGGAATGGGGGGTAGGTTAAGAGGGGTTAGAGGTTGCCGTGGTGATGTTCATTGTCCTTTGCAATGTGTTGCCGTGGCAGCAAGGTTGGCTGTTCTTGCTAGCTAGAACGAGAAAGATGGTATGTGTGTATGTGTGTTTGGAGGGGGTATGTGTCAGAGGGATGATGACAGGGCTAAAGAGATAAAGGTTGGGGAGGGGGGGAGTAAGCAGCAAGAACACTGAAAAGAAAATCAAGCAAAGTTTTTCACTGCACATCATACTGTGTGCTTGTGTGTGTGACAAATCAAAGTTGAATTTGAAAATTTGGATTCGAATTTTAATGAAAACACAGAATTGTAGCAGTTCATTAAAGATTAAGGACAGGACAGGTGATCATGATAATTTCACAGTACAGGTTTTATCATAATTGTTGAGTTTTTTTTTTTGTTTGTTTTTTGTCTTGGGGTGTCCCAAGGCTTAAAGACAAAGAAACAACAATGAAGCATTTATGCTGTCCTGGTGTGAGAGAAGTAATGGTCCATGTCCTTTTGACACCATTCTTAGAAAAACGTTTTGCCCTACTCTGCCAAGCCTGTAAGGAACATCCAGTAAAGCATCACAGAGCAGCAGCTTACAGGCCACTCAAACAGCAGCTCCAGTGTCATCTCACACTTTTAATGCATGCCAAGCACTTGGTGAACAGTTAAAAAAAGGCAATAAATGGAACAAAATGAAAGGACGAGACCTGCTATAAGTGCCGCTGGTCGGGAAGATAATGAAAATGTTGGCCTCTTCTCTGTCTTGTGTTTCCATAGATGAGCAGCTGGCGGTGAAATCGCTCTCTTCGTTCCTGTCTGCGGAATCCCCTTCCGCTCTGCTGCCTGACTGCCAGCCCTTCCTAGCCCCCTGCCCCTCCCCTGGTGACCTGCACAACCCCTCCCTCCCCGCCGAGAGCCTCCTGCCCTCCCACTCCCCCTGCCAGTCCGCGCCGCGGCCCTCCTCCCTGTCGGACGGTCACGCGTCCTCCTCGCCCAGCTTCCCCCACCCGTCGCTGTCCTCTCAGGCCCGCTCCCCGACGCACCAGTCCTCAAGCCCCGCCCCCTCCACCCAGAGCCAGCCCCGTTCCCTCATGGCTTCTCCCAAGATGGGGGTCTCTGCCACCACCAACACCTCCTCGTCCTCGTCCTCCTCCTCCTGTGTCCCACCGCACCCGGGGAGCCCCAGCCCGGTGCCCGAGGGCCCGCCCAGCCCAGTCACACCTGCCCCCAGCCCCGGGGACCCACCACGCACACACCTCAGTATCGCAGTCATCCTGGAGGAGCTGCGGGTGCTGCAGCAGCGTCAGATCTACCAGATGCAGATGACCGAGGAGATCTGCAAGCAGGTGCTGCAGCTGGGCGGGGTGGCGTGCGGGCTGGAGTCACCGCCGCTCCCCAAGCTATGTTTGGAGGGGGGTGACACCACCTCTGGAGCAACCCTGCCAGTGAGCAGCCAGCCCTCCACCCCACCCCTTCTGGCTTGCTTTCCGTCTCTTCTGCCCCAGGCTCTGTCCAAACCCAAAGCCCCCCACCACATGTCCCACATTCTGCGTCCTCTCAAACCGCAAACGTACGAAGGCATGGGCAGCGCCGGTGCTCGGGTTTTTCCCGGGAATGGCACCCGAGCCCCTTCATCTTCCTCCTCAGCCTCATCTTCCTCTTCTTCGTCTTCCTCATCTAGCTCCACAGCCACCACTGCCCCCTCCCACTACCCCCTCTCCCTCTCTCTGGGCATGCCCCCACGCTACCTGCACGAGAAGTCCCCCAACACAGCCTCCGCTAACGTGACCAGCCTGCCGTTCTTTACCCCACCCCTGCCAGCTCCCGCCTCCCTGCCAGGCCCCTCCCAGGAGCCTCAGCAGTCAGGCTCCGGCTCCAGTGGCTCATCAGCACCCGCACTGGGGCGTCTCTCGCACGCCTGTCGATTCTGCGGGAAGCTCTTCAGCAGCGATTCGTCCCTGCAGATTCACCTGCGCTCCCACACAGGTGAGCGGCCCTACCAGTGTCCGGTCTGCCTGAGCCGCTTCACCACACGTGGCAACCTCAAGGTGCATTTCCTGCGCCACCGGGAGCAGAACCCAGAGCTCTCCCTTTCCCTGCTGCCACCTTCCCTGTTTGGGGCGTCCAGTGAGCAGGCCCAACCCTCTTCCAGTCCCGCAGGCATCCCATCCGTTCCCAGCACTGCCCTGAAACGCAGGAAGCGCCGTAGTGAGGAAGAGCTGTTTGGGGAGGGCTCTGAGGGTGTGGTGACAGGAGTGGGTGGGTTCTCGCTAGGCTCCGCCCCTGGTACCCGTCCACCCCCGGCCTCCCTCCCCCTCCCACCAAGCGTAGACCTGGCCCTGCTCTCCACTGCCCACTCTCTCCTCCAGCTGAACCGAGTAGCTGCTGCAGCTGCAGCAGCTGCTGCCGTCTCCTCCAGCACTGTCCCTCCTTCCTCCTCCTCTGTCTCATCTACCTCATCTTCCTCCTCTTCCACAATGGTCTCCTCCTCTTCCAGTCCCTTGGCGTCCATCGCCAGCCTATACAAAGGGGCCAAGCGCTTTGACGAGAACACCCCCCCGCACCCCGCCATGCTGCCTCATTCTGCCTACTCCCAGCTGGCCCACCTCCCAAAGATCCTGTTCCCCACTTCCCCGTCCCAGCACCACCACCCGGGCCTGGCCCTGCTCCGGCCCCAGGCTCCCACCCCACCTGGCTCCCACCTTGCTGGCCCGCACCCCCAGCTCGCTTTCCCCTTCTACCCCAAGGCACAGGTCTCCACCTCCCCATCCAGCTCCTCTTCCTCTGACACCTCCAAGCTACAGCGGCTGGTGGAGAAGCTGGAGAAGGAGCCCCAGAAGCTGGTGGAGGAGAGCCCGCCCTCGGGTTCTGTGGACCCCTCAGGTAGCAGTGCTGCCACTGGAGGATTTAGCACCAGCTTAAGTGGTGGCACTCTCCCTGTCACCACGACACCCACTTTCAGCAGGGAGATGATGGCAGCCCTGGGCATCAGCAGTGGTGTGGCAGTGGGTGGCGGCCTTGGCATAGTTGCTAGCGGTCCAGCCTCTTTAGCGCCCAACCAGTGTGGGACATGCCTACGAGTGCTGAGCTGCCCGCGGGCACTACGCCTGCACCAGGCCACACACCTGGGCGAGCGCCCCTTTCCCTGCAGGCTTTGTGGGCGTTCCTTCTCCACCAAGGGAAACCTGCGCGCCCACCAGGCCACGCACCGTGCCCGCCCCCCGGCCCGCGCCCATAACTCCTGTCCTCTGTGCCAGCGCAAGTTCACAAATGCCCTCGTGCTCCAGCACCACATCCGCATGCACCTTGGAGGGCAGCTGCCCCCGGGAGCCACTGAGCCCCCATCTGATGCCCCCCCTCAGGGTGAGCCGCGCTATTTTGCCGCCAGCGTAGGTGACCTGCCAGTCTCCGGGCCCATGCCCACCAGCACTCAGTCCGTGTGTGCTAGCCAGTTTCCCATTTTGGTGGGGGGAATCGCACCCTTGTCTGTTGCCAGTGCTGCTCTGTCTTCTGAAAACGTGAACCACAGCCCATCTGGGTCCTCCAGCCCAGATCTGGTGCCTCCAGCCGACCTGAGTCCCGACCCCACTCTGAACCCCTCTGCTGACCCTCCTTCTCTAGGTAGCTGTGAGCCCCCTGTTCTATCTGCTAGCGTGGCCTTCTCCACTTCCAAACTGCCCTCAGGTGAGGACCAGGCAGACCCAGTTCGGAGCCCCAGTAACATTCCCATGCCTTCATCCAGTCCTTCTCCCAGTTCTCCCAGTTCTCCCAATAAGACTGGCCCCCTAGCCAATTTGCAGAAGCACAACGATGGCAATGAAGTCACTTCCCCAAGTGGTGCCAAGTCTAAAACTGGGGACCTCCCTGAGATGCCTGGCCCGAGTTTGGCTCCACCCACCTTGTCATGTGGCCAGAGCTCACCCCCTGACCCAAACTTAGAGCGCACAGACGTGCCCAAATCTTGCCCAAAGAGCCCAGGCCCCCAGCACCTGACCAACCCTGGTCCCACCATGACCCTTTTAGATGACCCACCTGTGCCCCCACCAGAGCTTCCTCCTGAACCAGCTATCAGCACCAGCCCAACACCAAAGAGTGACACAAGCTCAGCACTAGAGACAGACCCCCCATCTGTAAGCACCACACAAGGGGGTGCTGCCGAAGCTGTCCTGCCACTGGCTGCCTCGGCCAGGAGGGAAGCTGCAGAGGGGCTCACTCTTAGCTCGCCCCACAAGGAGGAAGGGTCTCATGTCAAGACCACAGCCCTCGACACTCAAGCCGCCCCGCCTCCCGCCGCCCGCCCACCAGAGAAGAAGACGTACTGCTGTTCCGAGTGCGGGAAGGAGTACGCCAGTCGCAGTGGGCTGAAGGTACAGACTACAGAAACGCACCTGCGTATCGCCACCACAAAGCCAGCAAAATCAGCAGGTCAAACATTTCCCCATTGTCACACACGCAGGAGCTCTTAAAACTGGCTTTGAGCACCCTTATTGCATTCAATACATAATCTTGTCTGTGCATTATCTAAATATCTTTCAAGTTGACTGGACAATCTGAATTAGACAGGCGTCAGACAGGTCATAGTTGTAAGTAGGGAACACAAATCAAATCTAGTTGTAACCATAAGACACTGACGCATAATGATGATGAATCTTTACAAGTGTTATTGATGTAGTGACACTGTCATTATGTAAGTGCAGAGGTTTCTGTAAATAAAATCATTTGTTGTGTAAATTGCAAGCATGTCCATGTTTGCAGGGGCACATGAAACACCACGGTGGGGTGGTAAAGAACCCTCGTCAGACCTCCTCCCGCCCCCCCCGCGTGTTGCCTGAGAGGATCGCCTCGACTTCCACAGCTCCTGCAGTGGCCCACACATCTGGGGGTGCGGTGAGCTTCTGGAACCAGTATCAAGCCTTCCTGACAAACAGCAGCGATCCACAGGAGGACCCTCCTCTAGTGCAGGCCAACGGGAAGCAGGGAGAAGATGCTGAGATGCCCCGATTGGTCGAATCACCTGGCAAAGCTAAACCATTGGATGAATCACCGAGGCATGTTGGTTCAGAGGAAAAGAAAAATGAGTCAGAGGCAGTGGTTGAACCTGACGCAATGTGAAACCACTGTCGAAAAAGACTTTTAAAAAAAAGAGTAATTTTTCCTTTCATTGTGTTGTTTCCTATCAACTGGCCCTTTCGGTCCAGTAGTTAGACACTGTGTAACAATATATCAATGACCTATTTTTTTATGTAGTAAACTGGTCCACAGCTGTTTGGAGACAAAACCAAGAGGTCGTGGGACAGTAGCAAGGACAGCGTTTATTTGACTTGCGTGATGAGATATTGAGACACAACTAGCAGTTGTAAGAAATTTAGACCTGTAGGCTATTTAGAGTTCCAGGTTCTCAATGGCTATCTTGTAGTTTGTGGGAGAAAGGCCATAGCAATGGAGTGAAAAGGGATTTTGTCTAAACCAAGAAGGCACAATAGAAGCATGGGTCACTGTTCCTGTAGCATGTAGAATAATAGTTATTACCAGAAGGTTTTTGGTTCATGATCCTTGAGGCACCTTTGCTGTTATAAACTGTTGCAGTAAATATATCCAGCTGTAGTAGAATAGCAAGTCACTTTGGACGAAGTACCAGCCAAGCATTTTAAAGTTTGATTGTAAATTGCGTCTTGTTGCGTTTTGAAGGAAACCGGTGGTCATTAAAAAGTACTGTAAATATAACCACATATTGTCCAGTGTGTCTTCATGTACAGCCTTATGCTATTGTGTTGACATAGTACGTTTTCGGGTGTGTTGACCTTTTTAAGCAATTGGAGAGTTTTAGTACAGTAGGAACTAGTTCAGACGGTAGCACAGCCTTCTTTGCAATCCGGTCTAAATATCGGTACTGAGACCAGGGTACAAACAGTATGTGGAGATTTATCTTTATAAACCTTTCAGAGATACTGTATGAGCACGTGCTTGTTGTAAGTTGAGAGCTGAGCGACCGAACCGTTCAGTTCTGCATTCACGGCGCTGCGGAGGCATTCATCTTGCCTTCATTTTAGAGGAAATATTTGCATTTTTCTTGATGCGCACGGTGAGAAGGAAAGCAACTGTAGTGGTAAATGAGTGTTGGTGGCGTTGTCTATGTTTTGTCTTTGCTTGCGACTTTCCGCGTCTCGTGTTTATACGGTTACCTTAGTGATCTGAGTGTTTCTCTGTATTTTAGATGCTCGATCTAAGCGCCTTTTTGTTAAAAAAAAAAAGTAAAAACACAGGCACATATTTTTAGTCTTGTTATGAGCTGTGTTTTCAAGGTATGTTCAATGTTTATCAAGAGTAAGAATAAAATTATGACAATTATGAAAGGATGATTCTGTGGTTTGTTATTGGGACATTAAAATAACGTGTTAAAAATTCATGAAATTGTTTTTTCTACTAAAGGTGCAACAGAACAGCGAACAGCTGTTGTTTTACTGGAGATTTTTAAACCATACCTCTAAAAATGACCGCCCTGACGTAGCTTCTGTAAAACAACATTATAGGCTACTGCACAAATATCAGTAATAAAATGTAAGGTCAGTATAGTGTACATCTTATTGAGTTAGAAAATAACCTTTCTAATTTTCGGAAACTGCTATGTGTAGTTATGATATTATAACTGGTTTTTAATCTTTATAATGTACATCCACATACTCTGCAAACATGGTTTATTTATCCATTTGACTTGCACGGCTCATTATCTAATTGTGCCTTATTGCCGCTTACAATAACCGGTTTCAGTTTCAACTATGATTTGCTAGGGAACTTTGTACAGTTCTTAGCGCGGTGATGTTTTCCTATGAGTTTGTGGGTCCCGCCTGTCGCTGTTGTCCCCCCCGTCTCCCAGACTTGTCACAAAAATCATTAAATGATTGAAATCCACTCTTCACGTGGGTCTCAGCCCTGAAGCAACCAGATCGGTTCGCTCCGTGATGTCATCACCGTTGTGATGTCGTAGACACCAGCCACGAAGCAATCCTACTTTTGATGACCATTAGCTCCTAGCAGAGGTGTGCGTGTGTGTGTGTGTGTGTGTGTGTGTGTGTGTGTGTGTGTGTGTGTGAGAGAGAGAGTAATGGATTTCCAGCTTTCTCTCTCCCAGATACATCACACGTAGGTATTGCTAATCCCTCCTCTCTTTAAACACAATTAAACGGTCCTCTGCTCCTGGGTGCTTGAGTCAGAGTGAGACTGGGAGGAGGGAAGGGGCCTGGCCAGCTGTCCCCCCCATCTAAAAGCACCTACTAATCTCCACAACCATGACAACGGCTAGATTCAAGGAGAGGCATTCTACTAGGAACAGTGAGTGAGTGTTTTACGTTTTTATGGTGTCTTTGGTAGGGGCGGGAGGGGGGTCTATTGCACAAAACCGAATTGACCGCGGTCCTATTGAAAGTCTCCCCACGTGAACTCGCATGATGAAGTTCAGACAACGAGGGCCGGAGCTACTCAGCATCGCAAACCGCGCTGAAACAGACATGCATAGAGAGGGTAAACGAAATCTAAATGTATATAATATAACGACAGTGCACTGCGTTGGTCACTAATTACAATAATGCTCCCCTCCACCCCCCACTGAAGGTCAACAGTAGAAAATACAATCCTTGTTTTACTACTTTATACACCTCTATTAATTAGATTAAATATTTATGCTATTATTCTAATTGGTATGTGCATAGCGTGCTGCTGTCCGTCTGAGTCACTAAGATTCACAGCTGATTGCGCGTTGGGTTTTGCAGATCTCAAAATGACCTACCGTGTTTCACTAACAGAGACACATCATGTCAGAGACTCGGTCAGTCAATGAAGAACTGTTATACACTACCCAATAGCCTCTTTATTGTAATTTCTAGTAACCCTAACTAATATTTTGTAAACACGGTTTAGTTAATGAGACAGTCCAAAAACCGTTTATTCTGCGGTGCAGCATGTTGTTTGTGAAAAATGTCACCACATTGTGGCAAGCTATAGAATTGCAGGATACTTTTGGTACTATGGTACTGCCATTTTCAAGAGCACATATTGGCAGTCACACACTCGCAGCTAATGTCCTTGCTGGACATCGCTGCAGTAGTACTCGAAAGTTGAACGGATTGACTCATGGTGGAGACGTGTGGTATTGCAGCCTTGGGACAAAACACGATTTCTTCAACATTTTTTATTTCACGTCCTGCTGTCGGTGAACGCTTATGTGAACAGGACTCACGTAGCATATTTACACAAATTAGTTTAATTCGAATTTGTTTTAATATAGCAACCCGTATACCGCAATAAATAACCGATACATACGTGAAAGGCGTCGAGCACAGAACAGCAAATAAAAGTACTGAAAAAATACAAAAGCCTACCAACAAAACTACAACAGATAGCACCATACTTACATGTGTTCTCTGCAACATTAATAGAA
>JABJVR010000065.1:472203-488395 GCA_025773905.1 Chitala chitala
TATATATATGTTGAGGAGGAAAGAATTAATAAAACCCCTTTTCACCAATGCCAGTCTTGAAATGTCCTTTAATGTTTAGCAAAAAATAAAAATAAATTTCCACTTTGTATGAATATTAGCTCCTCAGGCTAACATACAGATCAAATGCTGGTATGGCCTTTTGTTTTACAGTATATTACTGGGACTCTGATTCTCACACAAGCCAGTGGTCAGCACTGCACAGAAACATTCCCATGTCACAGAACCTTCTGATCTTTATATTTAGTTAATAGCCTATAACAAAACTCTGCTGTGTGAAGAAAAGTTAACACAATTATTCAAATGAACTTAAAATACTGTGAAGTGCATTAGCACTGTATATAGAAAACATGCGCAGACCATTTAGCACCTGCTAGCATTTAGCTCTGAATTGGCTTAACTTGCAGTCTGCCCACAGCGTCCACATTTTGAATAACAAACCACCGTAAAACTCTGCCGTTCAATGGAAGAGCAGTCTATATCGGTCAAACCGGCCTTAGCGTGTGCGTCTATCTTGTTGCACCAACATTTGCTTGCGAATCCTGGCTTCCTCCTACCTACCACACCACCTCATAGCTAAAAGCACGAGAAGTCACTGAAAACAGCTGGATGGTGTAGAACACAAAAGTACCTGAGTGAAAGCTACAATGAAAAACACACCGGTGTTCTGGCATTGGATGACAAAGGTGCGACAGAAAGGCACTTGGTACAACAGAATAAACGTATCATCATCAGCCAGTACGCATGCAGGCGTTTCCATACTAGTACAGATGGCTATACTAAATTCATTAATTTTCCATACCACTTACATCTTTTGTGAGAGGAAACCCAACCCCCCACCCCAACACAGGGAAATCATAAGCTACATGCACAGTGATTTAAACACCCAGTATATTACATTATAGAATTATGATTTTCTCCCCAAAACCCCAAAGGAAGCAACTTTATTTAAATAAAATTAAAAAATAGTTCCATTCAAGGCACAAGAATGTACAGTATTTTTGTCTGTGCATTTTATGGCAGATTACAGCAAATGTTTTGTATTAAAAATAACAGTGGAACAAAAATTAACATGCACCTGTTCAGATATTTTCTAACAGTTACATAGTACACAGCCTTCCACCCCTGAACCAGCTGTGTGGAGCAATTTCATTCTAACTGGACTGACACTGAGCCAGCCTGTATTCAACAAGTCTTAACAGATATAAAAGCTGGATCTGAAACACAGAAAAGAGGTCGTGTTGGTTTTTTTTTTTTTTCCTTCAAAAGATTCCTGCTGTTTAAAGGCCTGAGAGAAGATTCTTACTAAAATGTATATCCCAACTAAGAGGAATCCAGACCAAGAATCGATTTCACCTTGCAGTAATACTGAACACTTGCATATGCATGCCGCGTGTCACACGTGTACCTGTGAGGTTAATCAGCGACACACAGCACAGTTTTTGCAATGTTGCCTTATGCCCCTTGTTTTTTGGTCATCCTCTCCTCCTCTTTTGGTCAGCATCTCTTAATGGATTAACAGGGTTTATATCCTCCATAATAAACACCTTTGCTTTTGGCCCTACAAACAGGTTTATTTTCTACACTTTCGTATGTCCCTTTGAACACCAAGATCCTCTGACTCCACATTACAGATTCACACGCCTTCCCTCAGTCTCTGCCTGCTGTCCCAGCCAAAGCGCTGTAGAAGCGTGCGACGAAGGCGGGGTCCTTCTCTTCCAAAGCATGCAGAAACGTGTTCCTCTCCTCATCTGCCCATGACTCAAACCACTGAGACCAGAGACGGAGTTGGCATTCAAAGATGTTGGGTGCCCGGTCTCGAATCTGGAGCACAGGAAGGCAGAGAGTAAGTTACAGAGAAGCAGGTCAAAATGGGGATGGGGGGGGGAGTTGAGGTGTACCTGCAATGTGTTGAGCTGTTCCAATAGGGTGCACACCTTTCCAGGAACAGCTTTAGAAAGCAGATCCTGCAGAAAGTTCTCCCTTTGAGACAGGGTCCAGCCATGAAACCAGCTGAGCACGCACCTCTGCTCCTGCACTGTCACATAGGACAGCGGCACAGAGCTCCCACTCGGCCCCACGTCCAGAGAGCTGCTGGACAGCTCGCCCAGGCTGGGGGGTGAGGGAAAATCTGTGGGATTCTGGGAAGCTGAGGGACTCTGGGCAGAATGCCAGCAAAGTCCACCGGAAGGCATCAGGTCATCCATGGTTGCATTGCAAAGGATGAATGTTGGGTGCGACAGGTCTGCAGGAGGGGCGGAGTCAGGAGGTGGGGCCTCCAAGCCTGGGCCACTCAGTGATGATGAGAACCATGACATCCTCTAGAGGAAAATGAATGCTGTTAACAGAGAAACTGCATGCCCGAAAATGTATAGCATTGGAAATGTTATGACACCGCATTAGACAATCAGAAAAGTTAAAAATTTGAAGGCTGAAATTAAATACATCTTCTAAGTTGCAGCCATCTTAGATCTAGCCAATAGCCTTCCACCACATAATTTGACTTCATTCATTTTGGTGCAGCTTGGTCGCTCTATTTTACTATACACCATGGCGATGTCAACTGAGACATGTCACCAGATTACTGAAGATTTTAAATAAGTATACGGTCCCAATAGAAATTTCCCTACAGACACACCATCTTTGTTCGTGAGCTCCATAACAACACCACTACCAATAATTCGGCAGTATTGTATTAGTGCTCCACTGCACAGGTAAGCCTGACTCGCCAAGCCTCAATTAGTATATTCAGTGTACACGTTGAGTTTTACGGTTAGACCGCTGTAGAAAGTTTTTGATTTGAGATGCTTGCCCACCAGAAACGTTGTGTAGTTTCTTCTAACGGGTGTGTAACAGACATTAATTCCCACCTATTTCACTACAGTAGACACTATATGAAATGTTAGTACAATTTTGTACTTCGCGCAGAAAAAAAAATACTATTTAATAAAGTTTCGATATGTCTGAAATGTACGTACCTTCTACGCAAGTTACCTGGCTCGTTATTTTCCCGGAGAAACTGACCTGTGACTAACACATCTGAACCGTTTCATATATTAAAGAAAATACACAAATAACTCACCGATATTTGTGTTACTTTGAATTTTAGAATCAAACAAACACGCGCCCGCAACGTTCCAAACGTTCGCGATCTACTCCTTTGAAGCAACACTTCCTGATGTTTATTTACAGTCCCACTACATTTCGGCAACGATTACAATTCCCTTTATCTAAAACAGTGCTAGACTTCCGTTTTAATCTAGTGCTCTCCTTAAGTAGCACCCACTACATGATAGCCCACCTTTTTTTCACACTGTTACCATATCGATAACGACAAACAACGTTGCTACTACAAAGTCCACTACATCCGGTAATCTCCGCATCTACCAGCGAGAAGCTGATGACGTAGCGTTAAAAAGACTATATTAGAGGCGGGCAATGCCCAAACTCTATGTATGTTTCTACAACATCGACATTTTTGTGGGAAGTACGACGATAGCGGTCACATGGCCTGGTCCGTTTTGACTATTAGCGCGATCGCACCCCCGTGTGAATGCATTATAAAATTCATGCGTGTTAAGCGATAAAAACTGTCGCACAGTACAGCCTGCGTATTCTTTCTATTACATAATGAATGTGGTGAATTTTAACGAGACATAATATATGTTTGTATTTACGCGTTGTCACTCAAAATAGTCACCAAATTATAAGATACTTTTTTGTGCCTTTTTAATATAAATTCCGAAATTGTGGCTTGTGTTTCAGTTGTATCTTTGTTTTCGTGTTGTAATATTTTAATGGAAACGAAATACCCAGGACTTTGTAGCTTTAACTACGCAGTAGTACCGTCCATAATTAAAACTATTATGTAAATTAATTAAACTAGCCATAGCAATTACTATGTGCTTTGAAATCTATACCACACATTAATCTGCATTATACATACTATAATGGACCAAAGGAGCAGGCAGGTTTCGACCCATGGTTGTAGCTGCCCACACAGCACACCATACAGGAGGATTAGCCCACTGAGCCAAAAACCTGAGTCTTTAGTTCCAGGAGCTAATCGAGCTCTTGTCCGGACCCCTGGGTGTGACGTCACCATCTATGTTGCTGACCTGCTGTCACGTGCAGCAGTCATTACAATACAAATGTAGAAATCACAACTTACAGAACACATAACACAAGAAAACCACAGCATTTGACCTGCTACCTAGATCTTCATCAATATCTAAGCAAGAAGCATGCCTATATGACTTGCATCTTTAAATTTTAGCTCTTTTAAGATCACCTCAGTGGTTCCAGGTGTGTCCAAGTGTTTCCCCTTGCTGCTCTGACAGACATCACCCTTAAACTGACCACTGTTGTAGCTTTGAGCAGCCTGCCAGCCTAGCTACAATCGGTGCTCCACTGCACAGGTAAGCCTGACTTGCCAAGCCTCAAACCTGGTGAGCATTTATTACACCATGGCTAAGGTGGAGAACTTCCTAATGCTAATGAGTGTGTCTTAAACAAACATGCATGATCTGGACAGTATTGGAGAGTACTGCACATTGCTGCATGGCTCCCAGATGCAGTGCAGACAGCAAGCTCACACACCCTGTTGGTAGCCACAGATGAGCACCATGGAGACATGAAGCTGGAGGGCATGTCAGGCATGGTCAATAAACACAGGCAGCAGATAGAGAGGTGTGGTTATAGCTGCTTTTAGAGTCTGTTTGGGCTCTCGGTGAAGGTACTAAATGAAGGCACTAAAGAAGTAATCGAAAAGCCAGATATCATCAGCCGGATCCTGCAAGTGTTAAGCTGCAGCATAGACAAGGAGCACGACAAGGGCTCTCTGGTGGGAACTGAAGCTCAGACACCGCTGCTCCTCTCCTGTGAGTCTGTCTCTCATGCTTTACAACTCCATTTTCTCTGCCTCCCTGCCTGAGAGGGACTGATAATGCTGCACAGGCCTTGCCTAAGGAGGAGAGCAAATTGTATTTGCAGTATCCATCGCATTTAGTCTATCTTAACATTGGGGTGTTGTGTAAATGTCCATCAACACAGTTGTGACAACACCACAAACATACAGCTTCCTCTTAATGTGGAGTTTGTGTGCTCCTCCCAGGCACAGATGGGTATGAGCAGAGCAAGGTCAACATACTGGCCAAGTGAATTCATATTAGGAGGATTATTGATTTCACATTGGTGTACTTCTGTGTGCATACCAACCTATATTAGATGTCTGACCTTGAGGTTTTTTTTTACCCCCCCTCCACCCTCCCTTACATGTCTCTGCCCTCCTAGACACCAGAGGGCAGCATCAGCTTGGCTAACTGCAGCACTCAGTGAGTGCGAGATGTGAGGAAGATTTCCTGTGCCCAGCCATACACCTTTGAGCTTGTAAGCTTCTCAGTCATGCAGTAATACAACGGACACCTGCTGGACAAGTGAGGCTTTCATTATACCTTTTGGCAGTTTTAATACAAACTCTGGACTTCAGCTCATACCTGATTTTATGGATCTCTTAAATAGGTGGTGATCTCATTTGGTAAATGTAGGTGGTATGATCTGACTTAACACCTGGTCTTACAATTGGAGACATGGTCTAATATGCTGTACATGTACTCAACTCACTCTCTGCTCTGACCTTGCTCTCAGCAGATGCTGCTTTGCTGCTGACATGCAGGAGGAAAGAGCTGATTGGATGGAGAAACCAAACCAAGCCCCTCTGGACCTGCACAGCTGGCATTCATGTGCGGTGACCTTGAAGACACCAGGTTATCCCGGGAGAGTATGCTGTAAGATGGTTTTCCCAGCAGTAGATCCACCCAACTGCACACTATATGGAGCCAGAAAGTGACTCAAACACTACAGACCTGGGGTGGTTCTTTTACTCAGAGGAGCCCCGGGTTTTGGCCAAGATGAGCCCTGGCTTAAAAGATATTTAACATGCAGTAGCCTTGACACGCACTTCTTGCTCTGCAATATGAAATACTGTTCTGCTGAATTCTCATTGGTAAGTGGTATCATTTATGTTTCCAAACCTTGTCAATTAGGAATAACGTTTCAATTTCCTGTTCTGTGGTCTTGCTGCTGTTTTCAGTCTGTTCATCCAGTCTGTTGTCAGTCATGTCAACTTCATTTATTATGGGGAACGGCTGAGGGCAGGATTCTCAGTCTGCCCTTGTTGCATGTCTGCTTTATGAGAGGAAAAGCACAGCTTCATGTCAAATGAAGCAAACCAAGAAGAGAGATTTGTGGGATTCTTCCCTGCTTTTCTCTTCTCCCACCCCCAGGGAGAGACCGATTTTCTCTTAAGAAGACCCACTGTGCTGCGCTACTGTTTTCCTGCAGTGAAAATGTTTCTGTTTACAACTCTCTCCTGTTTGTTTTCTTCTTATAAATGTGTATACTGTGCAGAACTGGATGAATGTCATACATTAAAAATCGCTTCTGATTTGCACACATAATTTAGCGACCACACATAAAAGTATTTTATCTGGCTATAGATATATGCATTTATTTATAGATTGTAGTATTTTTACTAAAACTTTGATTGTATAACTAACATTTCTGTGAAAAATTACATTCACATTACCAATTTAAGAGGTTTGCGTTCATTCCTGCACTGCTGGGTTCTGATTTATCAGCAATGTGTGGGAAGAATTCTGTCTTCCTTGTAAAAGTTAGAATGTGCAGAATAAAATCTATTTTTATGGAATTTATCAGATGGACAGACATGGGTCTCATCCACACCTGAGAGCAGGAACCAAATACCAGTCTATACCCCCTCTCCATGGTTCTGAATATTTGTATATAAAAACATTCCCAGTGAAGCCTATATATAAGTAAAAGAACCTATTCAACAGGCATGTGACCAGAAACCTGACACAAACAACAAAAAGTGTAACTACCGGAACAGAAGGAGGTACTAGTCTCAGAACTGGGGTGTTAAATTGTTTGACCCTTGATCAATTGGTATGCCAAAAGAAAAACCTGATGTGAGTAAGTGACAGATCATGTCAACACAGCATGGTCTGAGCAGAGAGCTGTGTCACAGGTTAAAAAAGCGGCTTGGCCTAAAAGTTGCCACAAAGGCATTAGTGATTGGGAATTTGCAAGAGAACTGCATCTGAACTCAGCTGAAATGAACATTGCATGCTGGTCTCAAGCCCATGTAGTTGGGGAAGGCAGAGGAAAGACCTGGAGTTCTGCACCATAAAAAGCTCGGCAACAAAATGTTATGAAAAGGCTGTCAGTGGAGAGAGGTGGATCCTAGAATCGCCAAAGGTCTGATATGACTGAATGGATTACATCATCATTATCACTGCAACGGGTGGAGGGCAAATGAAAAGCAGCTGTCCTGTTTAGATTAGATATCCACATAGCTCTGTGTCATCAGTGACATTTAGCAACCGGAAACCTTGTGGACCCACTTACTTAAAACGTACCTCATTCTTTACTATTTTCAATATGTTTGTGATAATGATCTATGCATGACAGAACAGATTAGTTTCCTGTCATTGAGTTTATTAATATTTTATTTTACATATATATTTACCAAAAAAAAAAAAATATATATATATATATATATATATATATACACATATTATTATTAAATAAATAAAATCGGCTATACCTATTTTATAGCAACATAATTTGCATATCAACCAACGCCACGTGAGGCTGCAGCTCCACGGCTGGGAACCGTTTACAGCAAGGTGTTTTAATCCTAAGAAATATTTTTAAAGTAGGTATAGATTGTGTATGAACACATCGTTTATAGACCAATACATTCCATTCTAACATAATGTCTGAACTTTACCGTTGTTTCCTCCTTTCCCGAATATACCTATTTTTCTCACGTTGTCATATTTTCTGTTTTATTTAAACGTGCCCTGCGAATAATTACACACTTTCTTCAGTGTTATCTTTTTGACCTACTGTGTTTTGCATTGCTAACTGCATTGTATTCTGGTTTTAATTAACCTTTATTCGATTTCTGTCACTTGTGCGTTCAATGGATGGATGATTGGGCTCAACGGGATTCGGGTCCTGTGTTCGTCGTCCATTCGCTCATGCTATACAGTGCCATTCCTGCTAATGTTAGATTGGTAATAGTACAAGCAAGGCATAAATCTTAAACCCATCGCCTCCTAATCAGATCGGGTTGACATCCTACCCAAAATATACAATCTAACCCGTACCTCCTGATTTGTGCCCTAGGGCGCCCTTAACTGGGCCATGTCCAGTATCGCTTCAGTGAAGTTCGCGCTATAGTTCAGTACATATCCACCACCAAACGACACCCTCTGACTACACCCAAAACAAAGGATGAGCAGGTTAACAGCAAGAGCTTTCCAGGTCACACAGCAGCACACTGTGATCGTACACGTTACTCCATTAACCTAGAAAGTAGTTTAATGGACACTTAAGAGGTGGAATATATATATAGCTGATTCGAATATATACTGACGACTGTTCAAATGTTTTTGTTTACTTGAACTGTCCATGGTACTGGGTGACTAATATATATTTTTTTTGCTTCACACCAATGATTAGTTATACCTATTCAAATAGGCGAACAACAACGTACACTTCTAAGCATGCTTACTTAAAACGTTGCAAGCATTTCTAACGCTTTGTGGCACACGCACCGTACACTATTGCCATAGTGATTCTGCTAGTTCTGGTCTGGTCCCTTTTCTCCTCCCCTTCCGGACCGTTCCGAACCGTGACGTCTGCGAGGGGAGGGGGGAAGCGCTGCAGCGGCCGGAGCTCGAGACGGAGCGAAGGGAACGCAAGATGGCGGAACTCGAAGACGTTACGCTGGATGGGAGGCCTCTCCACTCGCTCCGGGTGGCGGATTTGAAAGCCGCTCTGGAGCAGCGCGGTCTCCCGAAAAGCGGACAGAAGAATGCCCTTATCAAGCGACTGAAAGGGGTGAGTTTCTCGCCGGGTTTCGGACTACTGGGGAGAAGTTTGGATTTAGTCAGCGGCTGCAGGCGAGACCGAAAGCCGAGCGACAGGCCGAGTGTGGGTGGCTTTCAAACCAGAGAGAGAAAGTGTGTGTGTTTGTGTGTGTGTACGTACGTATGTGTTTCGAAGTGTCGATCATTGTGGCGTTTATAGTTTCCAATGCTTTACGTTCAGTGTTACCGTCCCGTGTGGCCAATATGTGTCTGAAGTTCGCCCGCAGTTCTTGTCGAAGCGGAGCTAACCGAAAGCGCAGCTAGCTAACGGCTAACGGTGTATTTTTACTTGTCAGTTTACTGAGTTTTTCTTTTCTTTTTTTGAGTCATAGGCGGGACTGCGCTTTGTGCGACTGTGCTGCGACGCGACAGGGGCGCTCTCGGTCATACCTTGTTTACGTGTTTACGGACACTAAACTAGTTAACCAGCTAGTTAAGGCGCATGGTGTAATTTCGGTAAATTACCAGGCTGTGTCAGGATCGCAGGCGGCGCGCGGACCGGAGTCTGTCGCTCGCGCCGTGCTCGCCCCCGAATGCGACCCGCAGTCGAGTTAACTGGCTTGGTAACTTGGCTACACAAACAAGTATCTTTTATACGCAGATCTATATAAACGCATTTCTCGTACCCACACCGTGCTTGTTTTTCGGCGTGCCGACTTAACGCTGGTCAGCTGCTAGAGCGAGCGAAACTACTTGACAGCTGTGATTGCCTCTTTGATTAGCCGTTTGTTTGTTTTTAAATAAATTAAAATTTCAATTATGCATTTCCAATGGGGAAAAGTATGCTTATTTTTACAGACATTAAGAGGAAACGTGAATTTAATCAGTTAGTTGATATTGTAACGAGTTTTGTTCCTGCATAACGCGACTCGTGGTCTCTGTCTAGTTTTACCTGGTTGTTTTGTATGTAGACATCACTTTTTGCAGCTGTTGTGTGGAAATTGCAAGTAAAAAGCAACTAGTTGATCATCAGAGTACAGAAATCTGACCTTTATCGTCTTGCTTGTCAGTCTATATTGTTGCAGTTAGGGGCGCAGATGGCGGGGTTACGGGAGGGTGCACACGTCCCCCCCCAAATTGTGTAGATTAACTATTTATAACTGTATAGTTATATAGGCATCCCCCCACCATTTGAGGGAAAAACTGCACCCTTGGTTGTCATCGACAGTATATTTTTTTTTACGTAATTTGTCGCAGAAAAGGCCCAAAATAAAAATTTAACGTACACTAACTGTCGTAAATTTTCTGAAACCGGGCTTGGGAGAATACAGGTTCCTGCTTAGTTTTGCTACCTTTTTGTAGGTTGCTCAGCGTTGTCGTTAATCCGTTGATGACTTCAATGCTGGAGATATGAAGTACCCTGACAGATTTGTGGCACACTTGTTTAAAACCATGAACATTTAATATCCTTAAATCAATCACCAAAGGCTACAATTGCATGAGTGAAACGGGTTTTATTGCCCTCAATACGTTTTTTTTCTTCGTTTCCTTTTCTTTTCCTTTTCCAAAGCCACCCCCCCAAATTTTTGCAAGTGTTCTGTGGCCACCTGTTAAAACTGTACACTTACCCCCGGGTGCTGTTTTCCTTATTGGAAGTTAGAGGGCAGTCTGCACTCTGCAAATATTTAACCTGTCTAGGAGGTGTTTGCTTGATCTGTGCGCTCACGCGTTTGCTGTGGGTTTTCAGGGACTGGAGGGGCTGAAGGATAAATGTGTTTACGTAAAAAATTGTGCTCTTCATAAGTCCCCAGTTTTCCTGCATCTGGCATTTGTATTGAAACCATTGCACATTCATGCTTTAAGATGGAGTAATTGGTTATAGGCTAGCTCTTTTGGTTAACTTTTTTTTGGGGGGGGGGGCGGTAAACGTAACAGATTACAGCGAAAACCCATTTATAATTTACCACCCATTACCTCCCCTTGCTGAAACTACTTCTGAACTTTTTCAGCAGTAGGCTGTACAGCAGTTAATTGTAGGCAGGCTATTGGGCAGTGTTTGGAAGGCTGTTATTGTTTGGCCTTGACCTTGGGAGAACAACAGTCACTCTGTGTTGCATGCGAGGGTGGCAGTCTTCCGTCTCTGACGCAAAACAAAAGGGATTGTTGTTGGTCATGGCGGGTTTTTTTTTTTTTTTGCCTTCCCCGTCCTGTAGGCTCAGGATGCTGAAACGCAGTAGGATTTTGGATTAGGGGGTAGCACACTTTCTTCAGGTGATCGTTACTGAGCTCCCTGGACTTGTGTGTTGTGAGGATTGAGCGGTGCCTTATTTCTCTAATCCCCCCCCCCCGCCACAAGTCAAAGTGAATTTGCCCATGTGTTTAGCGGAACCGGGTTTAATCCCATCAGAGAGCTCGCTCACCGGCTGCCGTGTCCAAGCTCCAGCACAGCTGCAAATACTGCCTGCTGACGGACAGCTGGAATTGAGCGTTGCCATGTTACCTTTTTCTGTTGGTGTCAGTCGGCATGAGGACGGGAGGGCAGAGCGGTGGAAGGACGAGGGCTGCTGCTGTTTTCTGTAACGCGAGGAGCGGTTGTGGCTCCTGTGGAAAATCATCTTTCTGCCTTATTAAACAAAGGGTGCAGTAAATTAAGTGGGATTGAGGGAGTGGTGCTTGGGTCTGCTCTGTGTTAACAGGGAAACGGAGACAAGAGTACATGGATACCCATGGCTACTGTATGCTACAGTGCTCAATGTGTTTTTGCTCTCTGGCTGCTCTTAATGTTGCATGTTAGTGCTTGTAATCTGTTGCTGATTTGTGAAATCAGTATTTGGATTGTGTAGTGGTTTTTTTTTTTTTTTGCATAAAAGTGAGATGTGTGGTGGAAAAATCTACTTTAATTGTACGTGTTATGAGTTACTCTTGGTGTGCCAGCTATTTTTGTGTTCGGATGTCGTGCTTTATTAGCCTAAATGGAATGATGTGGTGATGCATTTCAGGCACTGATGCTGGAGAACCTCCAGAGAACCTCTACACCTCACATTGGACTCCAGCCAAACTCCCAGGTGAGTGTCGGGGAAGGCACCTGTTGCTGTGGCACTAGTGACTGTAGCAGATGCTACCATTTATAGCAGGGGTGGGCAATTAATTTTGCCAAGTGGCCACATAAGAGACTGGGACTGTTGTGGAGGGCTCTGGCCAATAGGCTGAACTCAGTTCTGCTTAGTATTCATTTTAACATTCTATTAAAAAAAGCTTTAAATTGTATAGTTTGGCTAAACTTCTATAGGTAGGAGTAGATATTATGATTGGGCAATGAAGATATGAAGCAAGCATGGTATAAAAGCCAACATGAAATTATCATTTAGTTAACAATGACAAGAACAATTTTGAACAAAATATGCATTTTGCAGTATTTCAAAGACCAGCATTATATTAACTTTATACAAAGTGCTGCTGCTATTCTGCTTGTAGTCTAATCACCGCATGGTCATGGCGTTTCAAACTGTAATCCTTAAAAACAGCAACCTTATTTCCACACACTCAGCAGACGGCTTTATATTTGACTTCAGTAAATAAATAATTTGAAGTCTGTGTCTTGTTAAAAACTCCACATTCTGCATCAACCTTTTTTTAACAGGAGCTGATATTTTTGAGGGCTAACAGCCAACTAGCATTTCTCGTAAACGGTTGTTCACCAGCAGCTTGCTTATGCTCGCAGGCACGCCAAACGTGTGTAAATTGAGAAAAAAAAGCTGTCGCCTTCAAAATAAAAGCAGTGAGGTTGCATGAAGTGCATTATTTTTGTTAAATTCCTAATTTCCCAATGATTTAGCATGGGCCAGTCAATGACAGGCAAAGGGCCGGATGTGGACCGCGGGCCGTACGATGCCCAGGTCTGAGCTATAGGAACCTGCCCCGAAGGCACTGAGGTTGTCGGTTGAATAAAGTGTTGTTCCAGACGTGCACTAAACTCATTGGTAGGTGTGCTCTGTGTGTAACAGGCCTGTGGTGTTGCTCTGTGCTGTAGATTGGGGAGGAGATGAGCCAGAACAGCTTTATAAAGCAGTACCTGGCCAAGCAGCAGGAGCTCCTGAGGCAGCGTCTGGAAAGGGAGGCCAGAGAAGTCACTGAATCTAATGGTGAGATGCCAAGTGTGCCCGGACGAGCCTTCATTATCACATCACCTTGCTCTGTTACTGTAGCTCAATATATGTGGGCAAACACTTGAGATTTCTACTTTGTTCTTTTTATTTTTATTGCAAGCTTGCTATCATTGTTATTGCTTTAATGTATGAATCTCGTTAAATGCTATTGTTGCATTCAGGTCGGGCCTGATTTGTTCATGCAAATTATACCATGGAGTGGGGGGGGGGGTAAATTCTTTACCATCACTTGTCAGGACTAAATGCACTGACCATTTTGTAAATGTAGTTTGTAGTATGCTCTTCTGTGTTGCATGCTTGGACACCAGGGCAGAGGCATTTGTAGGTAGTCGGGAGTAATGTAATATGGGAGAGAAGGAAATAAATCCAAGAAGTGTCACTTACATGTACCTTGTACTTGTTTGGAGTCTCTGTTGTTTTGACTGATTGCTTCTTTCTTGGGGTTTATGAGTTAAATGTTTTCCCCTCCAACAGCTTGATCCTGTGCCACCATGGAAGCTCTGATGCTTCTGATGGCCTGGGCTGTGCATTGACTGACCTGTTTATTTTTTTTTGTCTGTGTGTTTCTAACAGAGGTTGACACCCCTGTAGGCCAAGACCGGCAGGGCCATTCAGAAGGCAATGACGGCAGTTATTGTGCGCCTTCAGACCAGGTGTGTGTGTGTGTGTGTGTGTGTGCGTGTGCGCGCTTGTATGCATGAGTGCTTTTCGCTGAAAACTAACAATGGCATCAACCTACCCATGCGAGCGTTTTTTTTTCCCCCTTGACAGGGTTTAACCCTGCTCTGGTACCATGAAAAAAAAAAATTAAACTGAAAGGACCCCATTGTAAAAAACGCAGAATATTACCAGAATAAACACAGTTTATTACAATATTTTGCTTTTCTCCAAATAGGGTACAACAAACGTTTGTACTGACAATTCATCAAACAAAGGTGTGTTTGTCTTACGAACTTTCAAAAATTTAAACAAATGTCACGATTTTGCTCCTCCTCCGAATCTGGTTCGTTTGCGCTTAGTTTACTGTGCGAGTCTGTCTCTTCGTTGGGTTCAAGGTCGCTTTCATCCCAGCTCAAACTATCCTGAATATCGTCCTCATGTTCACTGTCAATGTCGCTAAGGTAAGATAAAGACGCCAGAACATCTTCGCACAGCAATCCCCGTCTTTTCACCATTTTGTTAAGATAAACAGAACCTCAAAATAAGAGGTGCATGCGTATGGTACTTGGAAAGTACTATGGGGTTGATTTGACCCCAGACGGAAAAAACATAGAAAAACACTAAAACTAGCAAACGTGTGTCACATTATTACGATAGCCTTGCAGGAAAATATGTGAAAGGAGAGGTCTCTAATCGTGATGCTTTCAAAGAAAAACATGATTGAAAGAGGAGTGGGGTCAGAAGGACCCCATGGTATCAGAGCAGGGTTAAGGAAATGGGAAAACCTCATGTTCTCAGACAGCGAACAAGCAGTCATGTTTAAATCTTTAACTGTTGCCTAACTGTAATTTCCAAGTCTTGTCTGTGTTCCTTATAAACTTTCTTGTCATACAGATTCTTTGAATTCATTATATCTTCAGCTGCTTGGTGATTGTTGATGCGGTTTGGGTTCAGCACGTTTGCTTTCTGATCCACTGAGCTTCTGCTGCATTTCTGCATGGGTAACTAATCTTGGTCCTCTCCCTTAGGAGGTGTCCCCTGCAGAAGATGCTCAGCACAAGTTACACGCTCCTCCTTTCCGAGCTGTTCGATCGGAGGCAGAGGAAGGTGGTTCGCACAGAGGATTGGGTGAGGAAGACCGGGACAGAGACGGGGAGTTACCCCAGCCATCAGGTCCTCTCTCAAAGTGTAACACTTACACTGTCGTTCACCATAATGCCCACGATGGCCAGTTGGAGGCAGCGCCGTGTGACCCCCTTACATCTGACCACAGAGCTTTGCGCTACCCCAGCGATGCGAGTCTGGAGGAATCCGAAGGACCGCAAGTTCCCGTAGCCGCCCCCAGGGTTGTGGCATCCCTGTCCGTTCGTGTGGTCGAAGAACCAGAGAGGGCAGGTGTGGCACATCCTAGTTCGTTGAGGGAGTCTCCACCCAGTCACTCCACAGCTGAGCCAGGCTGTTTGCCCCAGGCTGCAAGCGCTCAAAACGAGAGTGACGAGGACAGCTTTGATGACGATGACGACGATGATGATGATGATGAGTGGGGTGCAGGAATGAGGCGGAGAAGGCGGGGCGGTCGCCCGCCGCCACGAGAGAGGTGTCGACGCACACAGAAGATGCCTCAGCGAGTACCATCTCAGATGGCTAGTCAACCTCCTCTCCAGCTTCGGCAGCCCACCCCTCCACCTTCACCACCTTCAGCACTCTCATTCCCTTTTCCTGACACGCCTAAACAGAGCCCTCCAAGTGTGGAGGAGCCTAACGGAGCTGCCGCAGGACCTGGTGTTTTTGCGCAACTACATAGATCGAGCCCTGCGCATGTTGTCCAGCGCCAGGATAGCAGTAGTAGTTCCGGCTCATCTAGCAGTAACAGCGGCAGTAGCAGTCCAGAGCCACAAGGTGACTCCCGGGAACGCAAGCCTGGACCACTAACCTTGTTAGCCCGAAAGATGGAGTCGGAGGGTGCCTTTGCTGCAAGCAAAAAGAAGACTCATCCTGAATTTGAGGAGCTTGCAGAACTCAACACCAGAATGGGTAGCACGGCTACTGCTGTACCAACCATCACACCCCTAGATAGTAGTGCAGTATACCCTGCTGCCAACATAATGGGCCGAGTATCTGACTTAGCCCCTGTGGGTGCAAGTATGCTGCCTACCATCACATTTGCTGCCACAGCTTCCCATGGAGTCAGTGTTGTCACAAAGTTGGGAACACATCAGGAGAGGATAGAAGAGGGGACAAACACCAGCTGCTTGAAGCCAGTAAATATAGAGGATTCTCCTCAGACTGGCTTCAGGGACACAAGGCAGATACTGGATTTAAGGGAGAGGGAAAAGATCTTGGAGCGGCAGGAGCTTGAGAGGCTCGAGAGGGAGCGGCAGGAGCTTGAGAGGCTCGAGAGGGAGCGGCAGGAGCTTGAGAGGCTCGAGAGGGAGCGGCAGGAGCTTG
>JABJVR010000065.1:496625-540404 GCA_025773905.1 Chitala chitala
AAGCACAGGGAGAACATGCAAACTCCACGCACACAGACCCAAAGCGGGAATTGAACCTCAGGCCTGGAGGTGCGCGGTGACAGTGCTAACCACCACGCCACCGTTTTGTAAACATGTAACTATTAAAAACGCTGAATGTACATACAGTTATATGTCTATTGAGTGGTCTAACAGAAAAGTGTATACTTGAATGATGCAGCAGGTAGCAGTGCGAGAAGCTCTTTAACGTGCGTGGTGTGTATATCAGTAACATGGCTTGGGATGGCTAAATTTCAACATGCTACCTGCACTGGGTACAAAGTCCATGGCCAATTATTTTATATTTATTTGTTGTTGTCCCGGTCTGCCCCTGGCTACAGAAGGGTCATCTAAACATCAGAATGACCTTCATAAATCTGAGTGTAGTTTCTTCAATCTGTTACCATTATATTACCTGATGTTTTGTTAAATTACTTCACTTATGCAGTTTCTACTAAGATTTTAATGCAGTTTTTCCTTTCCTAAAATGTGTATACATTGTTTTGGCACACTCTTAAACTTTATTAATCCCACAGGAAAATTACTTCTCGGCATTTAACCCATCCCCTGGGGGCAGCAGTGGGCTGCCAGCCACACGCAGGGCTCAGGGAGCTAGCGCTGAGTGTCTTGCTGATGGACACATCTGGCTGGGCTGGGTTTCCAGCCAGGAGACTCCCGCATCCCGGCCTGATCCCATCGAACTACCAGGCCGCTAAAATATGTAAATTTACAGTATTCACCACTGAACATTTGAGCGTTACGCTGTAATTGCTGATGTCTGTAGAACATCTTGTCATTGAGAAGCACATTTTTTACATTCCGATAGGAGGTGTAACCCTGTTAAGTTTCTGAAGACGAGTTAAACACAAAAGAGCTTAGAATGACAAAGTATTGATATTTGCGAAAATCAGATAGGTTTAAATGAATATTAAATATTCGATTTCAAAACAATTTCGTTATCTCGACTGCAGGAATGCATGTGTTTTACAGTGGGAGGTTTTTGCACGTGTTTTCTGGTTAGCTGCAGGCCTGCGCTTGTAGCGTAATTTATTGCACAACACCGTGCAAATGACAGAAGCGTCGAACTTTAGACCAGCGCACTTTAACCGCGCGCACAAGGTAAGACAGCGAAAGCACCTGGAATTCACGCCGTTTTAACAGCTAAATACATATACATATCTTAACTTTTTTGTGGAATATATGATGCTTGCAAACTTTAACGCAACGCTATCATTTAAGATAATTTACTTTAGTTAATTAACGACGGCACTATATATTATGCAGTTGGTGAAAACGTTTATATATATGTGTATTTGATTTGGACAATTTAATGTATACTGCGTGTCTGCATTAGCGTCACATATACACTATGTGGTTGCATTTGTGTGTTTTGTCTTAGAGTACTGTTACTATTTGTGAAATATGTTGCACTGCAAATTTGTTAAACTGTTTAAAACGCTAGTGCTCACACATAAATAAATTAGCCGATTTTTATATAATCCAAATGCAAATTTATGTTTCATGCATAGTTTGACAGTTAACTGCATTCATACACGAAGACGTTTCCTATCTAAACATGGCAATCAAGTTAACTGACTGTATAATATTTCAATGACTAAATTTATTTGCTCCGAAAGTGATCTATTTCTGATGTGCATGTAGTGCTGGGTGGGAGGGGTTCGCTGAACGGACCGACTTCGCTGGCCTGTAAGATTGGCACCGTTACCGATTTATCTTTCGGAAACAGATGGCTCTCTCGGGCTGGGTCTGTCTGGTGACGGGGGCGTCGAGGGGCATCGGTAAAGGAATAGCCCTGCAGCTGTCTGAAGCCGGAGCTACCGTGTACATCACAGGCCGGCAGGAGCACACCCTGAAGGAGACCGCGGCTGAGGTTGGGAGGAAAGAAAAGCAGACGGTCGTTAAACGCAGCTTGTAAAAAAACAGGCGTGGATAAATTAAAGAATGGTTCTTTTGAAGTCGTTAAGGATTTTAAAATATGCAATCCTAACATATTTTCCTCCTCATTCTCACCTTGCTTGTCTTAAGTGTTGTGTGTGTACACATATATATAATACACACACACTCGCACACAACCTTCCTCTGTTTACTTACATAAAAATCCTGCCTGTAATCTCTACGGCAGGTAAAGCAGAGGGGTGGTAACTGTGTGCCGGTAGTCTGCGACTCATCAAACGAGGATGACATCAAAGACTTGTTTGAGCGAATCAGACGTGAGCAGAGGGGTAGACTGGACATCCTGGTAAACAATGCATATTCTGGGGTGCAGGTAAGTTAATAATTATGTATCTAATGTAGCATCATACTATACAGTAATACAAAAGTAATTTTGTGGTATAGAGCAGTAGTTTACATTTAAATGAAAGAGAGGGGATAAGCAACTACCTAATAGACAGCCACTGGCTCAGTGGGTAGAACATCACGCTGGGAAGTCTCCTGGTTTTAATCTGACCCCCAGTCACCAGGTGTGTCCCTGAGCACGACACTCAGCGCTAGCACCCCAGTTGCCGAATAATGGCTGCTCACTGTTCCTCCAGGTGCTGGGTTAAATGTAGAGCACCAAGTAATTTTTGTTTGGGATTAATTAAATCCTTAAAAAATCTATACTTATGTAAGTGTGGCGAGCAGCTAGCATGACTTGAAATGAATGCTCTGCTTAGACTTAATGTGGTAGAAGTGCTGATGGGGTCTGTATTCAATTTCAGACAATAATGGAGAACTTAGGGAAGAAGTTTTGGGAGACAGACCCTTCCTTATGGGATGTCATTAACAACACTGGGCTCAGGTATAGCAACAGACTCAAACACACACAGGCTTTACTTGATAGTAAGGAGATCAGTCTGACATGCATGTATAGTGTAAGTTACCATTATGTTTCTGATTTGAAGCTGAGGTCCCATGTTCCAGTACTACATGCATGGTTGTGGCTAGGTCGTGTCCTTATCACATATGTGAGAGAATTGGTGTTTGCACTTCCTGTCCTGTAGGGGTCACTACTACTGCACTGTATATGCTGCCCGAATGATGGTGCCACAGGGCCGAGGGCTTATCGTGGTCATCTCTTCGATGGGGGGGCTGAAGTACATATTTAACGTGTCGTACGGAGTGGGCAAGGCAGCAGTGAGTACACGGCAGCAGTCACCATCTGGACATTTCTGCTTCATTGTCTCCAGTTCTCTGTCCATCTCAAGTCTAATTGGTTCTGTGTGTCCAACTCTTCAGTTAACCTTCATCTTTGTGGCTCCTTGTGCATCTTTTTCCTCACTTTCCTGTACAATACGTTGCCCGCAGAGGCTGCGAAAACTGTCAGAGGCACCATAGGGCTGAATAACTGAAGCTGTCCCATGATCAAAACACTGTTCTTTTGTCAGTAGTCCTATACAGGGCTGGGGACAGTTGCTGAAGCTTGAAGAAGCTAAACACGAGAAGTTGCTGTTTGGGGACAGAAGGCAAGCCGGCCTGGCAGTGCCCCAGGCTGATCTCACATTTTACTTCAGTGCGACAGGTTAGCTGCAGACACAGCAGTGGAGCTCATGGATGCCGGCGTCGTGTCGGTCAGTCTGTGGCCCGGAGTTGTGCAGACGGAGCTCGTCACGGAGTACATCAACAGGAATGTACTACCTCCCAGCTTCAGCAGGGTACGGACATTTTAAATGCCAAACCAGGAAGATGTGGATTTTGTCATGTATAAAATAATAATTTTATATTTTATAATCACTGCCATCTCCTCTGGCTTTGTTTCAGATGAGAAATTTATTTGCCAATGGGGAAACCACAGAACTGAGTGGAAAGTGCATCGTTGAGCTGGCCAAAGGTGTTTGCAGTCATGTGACTCTGCATACACCTCAGTATCTGCATATGCAAAATGCGTGTGCATGTGCAAAATGCGTGTGCATGTGCAAAATGCGTGTGCATGTGCAAAATGCGTGTGCATGTGCTTGCCTGCACGTGTGTTTCTGCTCGTTTCTTATTCTGATTTACTTTGAAAAATGCAAGAACGCACAGTTGACTGATTTGTGTGGTGTAATTTGTGAATTCTGTATTTGTTTTCATGTGGCCAACTTTCTAATTTCAGATAAGAACTTGAAGTCCTTGACAGGGAAGGTTCTCATGACATGTGACCTTGCTCGGCGATACGGCTTACGGGATGTTGATGGTATTTGATTCAGTTCAGTTCAATTTTTTATATAGTGCCTTTCACAACGTTGCCTCAAAGTGCTTTAAAGAAAGTAGTTACAGATATTATAGAATTAACAGCGGTGAATAATTAAAGTTAAAGATAAAGTCAGACAACAACAGAGGAGGGGAAACTGAAAACTGCACAATGTGAAGAAAAAAATTCTGGGGGCCCAAGGTCAACTGGCTACCCAGCCCCTCCTGGGCATACTAACAGAATACAAAGTTTACAATGAAGACTATGAGAGTGAATAGCACTATACAGTCCTTCTGTGCTCAAGGTGTAGGAGTAGCTGTCTGCATAGCCCATGACATCTCTTGGACGAAGGCCCCATCCGGGGGTGGGGGGTAACACTGAGTATAGCTGTTACTTCTGACCAAGAGCACATTTTAACATATCACACGTTGGTGTTAAAGTTAAAAAAATTCACATAATGACTTTCTAGGTAACACTGAATAAACTCCTTTCTAATTATTATGAATGATAAACACAGACAACATGTAGACGGTGAAAATGTACATCCTATTGATAAAAGGTTCCGTTTCTAGACTTTTACAGTATCCTTCAGTGTAAATTTTTTCTATGTGCACGTGGCAAAACATGTACATGTTTTGACCTTGGAAAGCCTGATACATGAAATAACAGGAAGAACAATCAAAATTTTTGAAATTGAAACTGAATTTTTTTTGGACCTTCTTACAAAATGCAATTTTTCTTTCCGAAAGCCTGTAGCCAGAAACTCATGTAACAAATATGATACAGTTGGCATTATAGGGTTAACTAATGGTAAGACTTTACAATTAACATTTGATGTAATCAGTCTTATTATTGGCTTAATTCATATAGTAAAATGTTTATGAAATGCATTTTTTTGTAGGGCACAGTGTTACGGATTACACCTCCTTCAAGTTTCTCCTCTCCAAGGTCCCCTATCTGTCCTGGCTCTCCTACATCACTCCTTCATTTCTGCGGATCCCTAGATTTCTCCTCACGCTGGCCAGTGGGCGATTCTGAACCAGCCTGCCAAATCGTGTTGGTTGTGCTACTGAACCTCACGCTATAAATAGACTAACCTCTCAATGGCTTTTGAAAATAAAGTGGAATTGAGTGTATTGTGTACAAATGTTTTTGTTTACTTAAAATCTTTACAGTTTTATACATGCTTGTAATTTACCATCTTGAGTGCAGAACTACAGATCACAGTATTATTTACCTTTTTCAGAATTATCATAACAGGCCATAAAGTTTAAATGTTCCCTTTGTACTTTCACAAATGTGTCAAACTTTGTTTGATATATTTAACGTAGTTAAACTTTGTTTGCGATGCTATGTAAGTCCCCATCACCTTTTTATAAGTGACACAAGCATGTTGTGAGAAATCTGCACAGGTCATTTAATCCTTTTTCATCTGGCTGACAGGTTGTTTTTTTTTGCTTTGTACGAAATGTGTGTGAATTTGACTATACAGATGTGAAAGGCAGGGTGTGATGAGTGCACTAAAATATGGAAATATTCATGTGGAAATGTACATACTGAAGTTTTACATTGTAAATTTGCCTCAGGCACAATAGACGGCATCGTTTAACCCGTGGACATTTCAGCCATGTTTATGAAACATAGTGTCAGTTGTCAATTTATTTCAGTTTATTTAGTTAAATTTAAGCTCCTGATTAATGAGAGACATTAAAAAAAAACTAAGTAAATTGCTCTAGAGACACTGCTGATTTGTGACATGCATAAACTTCATAATTATATTCCCAGCCTTGTTTGTTTTTTATAATATGTAACTGGATGCAGATTTGGTAGCCTTGTGTGGAACAGATATTTCGCAATGAATTGTCTGAAGAGCATTGCTCGCGTGGGAAAATTGAGAACTGGTGCAATGAAGGCATGCAGGAACAATTATGAGTAAAAGCGTGAAATACCACTGGCGAAACGTTTCTGATGCCTGTAAAACAACACAAATGCAATGGTATCCCCACGGCAGTCAGCAAAATCACTGGAAGTTCACAGTTAAAAAAACTTGTATTTTCCATTTAGAAGGTGCCAGGATTTTGTATTATTAATTTATGTGCAGTAAAGAAAAATTGTAAAAACTGGCCTTAGATACTCCGTCAACAAATTTGCAGAACTGACCAAATTTGGCACGCATTGCTGCAAGTGCAGATGGTTGCAACAGCCATGCGTTTCCCTGGGGTTGTTGTTTGATTACTTTATTTAGTTGGGGGATTTAAGATTCATTTGCTGAGTTACAGTCTTAGCCCCCACTAGGGGGCTATGGTTATTCAGACAGGTCTGATCCTCCTTGACTGAGCAAAATCTCCAAATACTGTGCAAATCAGAAAACCTGCTTTGACTGTGAAAGGATCTAGCAATTACATGACGGCTGTGTAATCATTTCCCTGGCTTGGGCCCTCTTACGTCTTCAGAAGGTGGCACTTACAAAGAGGTGTCATGTTACTGTTTCCCAAACGCTCAGCCCGCTTCCCATGATGCAGCACTTCCAGCCTGGGAACTCCATGATCAATCAGAAAGAAAGGCCATTGTTACATTCTTAAAAGAGCTCAGAACCTTCTTCAATTCTCATGTGTAGTAACCATAAAATCCTTCTAGGCTGAATGTACTACATGGTTTAGATACAACCTAATTCTATTAAATTATTTGTAACTTGGCTAACAGAGCAAGGGCTATTTAGTACTTCATATGGATGAGACCTGATGTAGGCCGTCAGTCAATCACACTTTGGTAAGTATGTTTGCATTGCCTTATGTGCTTTTATGTCATCTTTTGAAGATCACTAAATCCAAGAACACATTTTTAACTGCAGTTTGATTACTGGTATAAAACTGGACACAGTTTCTGGTGTAATTACTGCATGGACGAATCCCCTAATAACTATCTTAATGTTGTACATAGTACATGTAGATGTGTCTTTGAGGAGTATTTACATCATTGCATATAGTTCTCTACAGCTCTGAAAAGACAGGACAACATCTGACCATTTTGTGAACGCCACTCTTATTAAGAGTTTAAATTCAACATTTCCTTAAATTTTCTACTTAAATTAACCCATCATTATAATCGCATAAATCCGTACCAAAGTTTAACAGTACGTTCCTGGGGAGTTAGCATGTTGACCCAGCGTGCAGGCCCTCTGTGTTCATCTCTGACTGCCAAGCTTGCGGGTTTTCACTTCCTCCCTGAGACTTATGCGGTCTCCTCTGACTTGATCCTTATCTTTGACCAATTAATATCGTCTTATCTCTGCGGACGCTTGATAAGAGGGTGCGAACAAGGATTTTTTTTTTTTTATCGCCACCCTTATCCAGATCGCAGAGTGCGCACTATATGCTTACAGTGTAAACGATATTACCCCCCATTTGTACTTTCTGACTTCCCTGATTTTTAGATGGGGCCGACAACAAAAAGCTAATTAATGCATTGTCCCGTAACACACCCCCCGCCCCCCATGGACAAAGATGGCGAATCCAAGCCATGTACAAACCCACCCCAGCAGGAGCTCCTTTCAGGCTGCAGGAGCGCAGACAAGGCTACTACCCCTTTGCACCCCCCCCCTCGAATCCCCTCCCTGACCAGCGCGCGGAGCCCCGCCCCCTCGCTCCGTCTCCCTGGGAGATGGGGGCCTAGTTTTTCAAGTTTCCCGACCATCCGCCTAGCCTCGATTTGGCCGGACAGTGGAAAACATTTGGGATTTCCAGAACAAAAGCAACACGGACAGAGGACCGGAGCTGGGAACACCAAAGAAACGCGTTCCCGTTGTTTGTAGTCCACTTTTGTTTTGTGTTCGGACGCGTCGTGAGAAATTATTTCGTCTCAGTCGACGTAACTGTGGGAAACAAAGTTACCAAGCGCCTTTTCGGAAAATTATTAACTTAAATGGTCGCGAAATTATTGCACCGAAACACCCGTCGCGCTCCCTTAAGAAGTCGAGCCCAGAGATTAAAGCGACATAGGGGGGCAGATAGACCTTATTGTCTTTTTATGTTATTCTTCGCAACTTAGGAAGAGGAGGTGGAGAAGGTGGGAAAGAGGAGACATAAAGGGTGGGAAAGAGGAGCAAAGACGGGGTTTTATTCGACGGTAAGTTTGTTTTTGTGCGCCTGTGCGATCCCCGGCTGCGGCCAGTTTATCTCGGCACAAAAGGGACGAGCGCCCCGCATTGTTGTTGACGTTGATCGTAGCTGCGCTTTGACGACCGCCGCTGTCCGTTAATTCCGTTTAACGAACTCAGAAGTTATTTAAACTTTTAAATACGGCTTTCGAGCGACGCGTGTCCCCTGTGAACTTTAAGTGACTGTGCCCCATAACAGTTGTTTAGGGGGAACGAGGAGTAATCGGCAAATTCGTGTCCCACGGGGTTGAAGCTTAAAGCCAGCGACTTTGATTGTTTGTTTTTGTGGGACAGTAGTTGGACCTTATTAGATCCCATGCAGCTTTGGTTTTTGTACTCGCGTAAGTCACGTATTTACCGACCATCGGTGCTGAAAATCACAATTTGGTTTGTAATTATTCGTTGATTTTTCCCAAATCCGTCCAGTTCCCGTGTTTGTGTTGACCAGCCAAACGTCTGATTGTTCGGTGTTTACCCTTTAGTTTGGCTAATCCCGTTTTGCAAATCCTGTGTATACACAGGCAGGCCGAACTTGCGTCGATTTAAAAGTTAAATTCACGATCTGGTTAAAACAAGTAAAACATTTTATTCTCGGAAAAAATCGTGTTGAAGACACACCGGGATCCATATATTTTATTTTTAATGACTTTTAATTTAATTGTAATCTACGTGTAAATAATGCTTACCCATACCGAGGTTTGATAGCTAGATATTTGTCATATCAGGGATTCCACTTCCATGTTCAGTGTCAGTTTTACCTAATTTATAATTTATTTTTGCTAATAGACGCAGTAAGGTCTGTAAACACGTACGGGGTATAGCAGTGGATTTACTTGTAACGGATGAGGAATCGAAGCAAAATAAATGTCTGGGTTATCCCAGAATGGAGCAGGTGTTTCTTTTTACTGCATCACTTTCGACATAAAATCGCATACCGTGAAATTACTGTCGTCGGCATGATTTGGAAAAAGCGAATGCGCAGTCGGGCCAGCCGCAGTAAAGCACGGTACGGCAGGTGTGAATTGGTAAGAGACGTGCGCGATTCGTCTGAGAATACGAGCGCGCAGGGAAGAGTTTTGATTTTTTTTGGGGGGGGGGCAGCTGGAGCGGACAATGTCACAACAATATACAAATACTGCGGATTGCATTGTCGCCCCCCTTCCCGTTACTAGACCACTGTGAGAGAGTACCTTTTATTTTAGAAGTTTTGAATGTCTCGGGGCGTTTAAACTATCTTTTAAAAAGATGCGCAGTTCGTCAGAGAGGGTGAATAAGTACATATACACCATAGTCAGGCACGACACTAAATAGTAAAGTGTAACAGGCTTAGTTTTATAATTTGCAGGTACACTCATGACATGAGCAGTGGTGTCTATTTTGTCACATCGCATAGGAGTTAACCTAATGAAATGCATTTTTTTGTAGGGCGCAGTTGCTTTTATAATTTGCAGTTTATACACGCATTCCTGTTTGAAAACGGCTAGATAGTATTATACAGTTAGAGTAAATTAATAAAATGATTTTTGTGTTTAACAGAAAGCATTTTAAAGTCTATTGGCTTTAAATATGTCACTGTTTTGTAAGGTTAGCTGCGGTTTGAAATATTGTAATATTAATATTTTTTCTTTTTTTTCCCTCTGTGTTCTAGGACATTGCGTTTTCTGGATGGGAGGGTGGCAGACCATTTCTGACAGGAAACACTGAAGGACAGACTAGAGGAAAAGACACAAGCAACCATTGCCCTCATTTCTTTCTCCTTTAGTCATCAGGGGACTTGAAGAAACAAGCAAGACAAGCTCTGGAAAAGGGCAAGTTAGAATCGATGTTTCCATCATGGTCGAGAACATTGCTGATATGATAATACAGCTTCACATGACTCAAGAGCAAAGAATACACACAGGTCCTTAGATTTACCACCTCAGATATCCTTTACAGCTATAATCATAATATTCTCCATATCTTTAAAAGAAAATGGACTCAGCAAATCTTGGAAGCACTGAAGGTTTTTTTTTTTTTTTTTTGTTGAAGTGCAATCATTATTGGCTAGTTTTGAGTATAAACAGCTGGGTTTTAAAGTAATAGGTGATTTTTGTCATTGTTTTGTTTCCAACTGAAGTATACTGTTATACTGAATCTGCTCTCAGAAAATTTGTTTATAAACAGAATAGGTGTATTTGGTCAGACCTTGACTTTTTTTTTTCCTGGCACACATTTTGGCACACATTATCATTTTTTTGTCAAGGATGTATTTGCTCAGATTCTGAGCTGCAACAGTATTCCAGTCACCAGAATTTGTGCAATACACAGAAATGTTTGAAGCTTTTTAGTCTTGTAAATGCCCACCATTTAATACGTGAATTTTATCTGTAGCATACCGTCATTGTATTATTTCCACATGCCACATACTTTTCTGTATCTGAAGAGAGTAAGAAGTGAAATTGTGTCATGTGTTAAATCCCAGAATAGAAGAAGGAAACTTTGAGTCAGCTTTTTTTTCCTCTGCTAAACCTGACTACACTGAACATTTTAAAGACTTAAAAAAAAAAAAAAAAAAGACAAATTAAAAGCTTGACTACTGACACTGTAGTTTTAGATGGTATGGTAATCAAACTGCACCCCAAAAGAGGTCCCATTTCAGCCAAACATCAGACTACATATGTGTTACAGTAAGTATAAATGTAGGCACTAGATCTGGTGACACCCTCTGCCCTGGGAATATAGTGGCATTGGTGCTTCAGCCCTGGGAATCCCCTGTTGGTCGCTGATGAAAGAGCATGCCTGAGTCACCCTGCCACTCCTAGGGTGAGAATGATTCTCCTGTGGCCACTCCTTGGATTGCTTATGGTGTTATGAGCTGTGCCACTGTGTTGTCTTGTGATGTGGATCACTGGAATCATGCTGGCTTCAGTGTTTGTAGCTTCTTTGCATTCCTGTTAGGCTCACTTATTTAGTTGGCAGACCATGCTGGGACACATATTAGAATGCAGCCACAAACTGCTCTGCTCAAAGATGGAGGATGCTCACTCCACATATTCACTGGCAAAACAACTGAGTAATATTAAACTGATTTACAAATGGGGGGAAACAACTTTGGTGTGTACCAAATGTTAAATCTATAAAGCTTGCTTACTTATTGTCTGTCCTTTTATCTTTTGTTTGGTCCCACAGCCTGGAGTGAAGCTGGGGATGACAACACTGATGGCGGGGCATGGCCGTGACCGAATGGGTATTGAGATTGAGAAGCAGTCGGTCAGGAGTGGTGCTATGAAGGAGACCGAGGTAAAGAAAGGATCTCATCAGAGCAAAAATGGGAAATCTGAGCATGCTGCAATGGACAGTGATGGCAGTGATGGAGGCGGGGCCATTGTCAGCTTCAGTACCAATCATAATTCAGTGGTGTGCTTGCCACTGGTGTCTGAGGGTCTCAAGCTAGTCTGGACCCAGTCTGACCAGACTAGGGAGCTAGATGGCATTCCAGAGCTTGTGCAAGCTTTCAATGTGTTCCCCTACCCGACCTCACAAGAGGTCGCCTTCCTTGCACGCCGCTGCTCGCTACCTCTGGACAAGGTCAAGGTGTGGTTCATGGTGCAGCGCATCAAGTATGGCATCAGTTGGGCTTCTGAAGAGATTGAGGAGACTCGCTGCAAGCTGACAGGGCTGGAGCGGGGCAGTCCAGAAGAGAGCAAGCGGGTGGGCAGTGAGAAGGAACGAGGAGAGAACGGGCACACAGACCTTAGTAGGGAAATAGAAGACAATGGTGCCAAGGAGGTGGCTCGACCCATATGTTTTCCTCCACCACAAAAACGTAATAAACATGAGGCTAAGGAGACAGCCAAGCCTTCTGGTATCCCGCATTTCCGGTCATCACTACCACCACCCCAGGACTCCTACTACTACCGGTCCCCAGAAAACAACCAAGCCCTGAGTTCCCCCGAGTTGCTCCTAGGCTCTCAACGTCGACACGGGCGCTACAAAAAGTCGAAAGCCCAGCTTGCTGTGCTGCGCAACAGCTTCCTGCAGGAGAACTGGCCTGCTGAGGCAGAACTCCGGCGACTACAAGAGGAGACCGGACTGAGCCGCAACGATATCCGCAAATGGTTCAGTGACAGTCGGTATCAGCTGAGGAATGGGCGAGGGGCACCAGGCATGCCACAAGTCATCACACCCATTCAGGGTGTGGATGAGCCTCCACAGCAGCTTCACCCTCTCCCCCTGGTGGCACATGGTCCTCGACACCAGCAGACCGGGCTGCGTGGGGGGATGCGTGGGAAAGGCACCCGCAATCGAGGACGTGACACAGACTTCTTCCAGAATTTCTTGTCTACAAGCCTCGAGGCAGTGGGAGAGACGAGAGTGGCGCTGGCAATGGAGGCAGGGGAAGATGAAAATGTTTCTGTGGAAGGCACAGTGGAGAGAATAAAGGTGGAAGAGGACAGTGATGAACCACAGCCACTTGAGTTGATCAGTAACCGCAAGGGCCTGGAGACCCCTCAGACTTCAGTAGTTGCCCCTTCCTCTCCATCCCCATCTCCAGCCACTACAGCATCATCTTCCCCGGCTACAGCCGCCCTACCTCACAAGCGCTCGCCTGCTGGAACCTTTACCCACAAGTCCACCCGATCTGCCAAATCTGGCCCGTCGCTTGTCAGCCCTCCCCCTATGAACCATCACTCATTGACCGCCGGCTCACCCTGTCCTTCCTCTTCTGTGCCAGGCCTTACTGCAGCAGGCCGTCCACGGAAGACAAAGGAGCAGCTGGATCTACTGAAGCAGCACTTCCTTTGCTGCCAGTGGCCCAAGAGTGAGGACTACACACGGTTGGTGGAGCTGACGGGCCTGCCCCGAGCAGATGTCATTCAGTGGTTTGGAGACACGCGCTACGCAGTGAAAAATGGCCAATTGCGCTGGGTGAGGGGCGTACGCGACAAGTTCATGGCTGAACTTGCCTCGCAGCAGAACGGGGGCGGTGCTAATGGAACCCCTAGGGGGGGCGCCCGAAAACGCAAGTCTGATGAGAATGGCAGTGCGCCGGAACTTAATGAAGCAGGCAGTACAGGGAACTCAGGGATAGATGTGCGGCCCCTGGAGCAGTACCGGCGCCACACGGGGGTGCTACAGGAGAAGGACCTGGACGGCCTGTGTCGAAAGTCACGAATGAGTTATCAGCAGGTGCGGGACTGGTTTGCCTGTCAAGAGAGTGTGGTGTCTGACAGCGAGGTCAATGTTACTGACTGAGGGAGGGGTATAATCCTCTGAAGTGATTTTTATTTTATTTTTTGTACATATCTTGATTCATAGATAAGCCCATACGTAGCCACAGTTGATTTCATTTTCCAGAACTGCAGCTACTTTAGTGCATTTGACGTGTTGAAGTAGCCTCAGGGTGGTAGCTGTGTATGATCTAAGTCTTCTCAGCCTCTGCAAATCCATGACTCGCACTGAATTCTTTACCGCTGCTCTGCTCTTTCTTTTGCAAACCAGGCTAGACGAATATCGACAGTGACCGATAAAGTTGAAAAGCCGTGTAAATGTGCCCTTGAAATAACGGTTTCATTTGTATATCTTAGTTTTCTGTTTTAAGGAGCCCTTTAGTTTGACATTAACAGTTTTAAATTTAGACTGACTGACTTGTCCTCTTCTTAGGTACTGTTAGTGTAGGTCTGTATATAGTGAATGTAATTTACAAAGTCAGGGAGTGCAGACATGCTGTACACATTCACTAAGACTTCATGAACAACTGGACGTGTCTAGTTTTTAGTCTAGACTGTTGCACTTGAATTTTGAGAATTTTTCAGATAATTTAGATTTTTTTTTTTTTTTTTTTGCGCAATGTCTCAGGCTTTATGGAGTTGGTAACGCTGTACTCCAGCGCCAGGATGCTCTGCAAGCAGACACACGTTCTTCCCTTTTGCTGGTCTTCGCTTTGTGCAGAATGTCATTTGGATGTGGACACGGTAACAGTGACGCACTAATTTTCTGGTACTGGGCTGACCGTGAATCGTCCATATCAGAGCAGTGTTGTTTAACGGTATGTTTTTCCACACCCCTTGTGACAAGTTTTACTTGAACTGTCTGTAACTTATGGCTATAAGAGTGAATATGCACATAGGCAGTCGCAGTTCAGCTACTAAGTCTGTTAGGTTTGAATTGTAGGTGATTTTATTGCTGGACATTGACTGCATAGTTTACTCTTGTACAAACTGATCAGTTCTGGCATTGGTTTTATTCTATTTAATCGCTCTAACAACTTTCATACACACTATATTTAATATATCTTGTGGACACCAATGATATTCAGTAGTTAACTTGCATGAAGTACAGTTAGTTTTTATTTATAATTTTTTTTTTTTTTTCTTTGTCAAATGTATGCCTACCAGCAAGGGCTCATGCATTCTACTGAGTTAAAATTTTTGCTTAATTTATTTTGAACTTTTTCTTTGAAGGTTGAGTATTTTGTATAGGTGGAGGGCAGCGTGTGTGAGACTTGTAACTTTATAGACTGTTGCTTTGCTCAGCTTTGTGTACTGAGCAGCCAGGTCACAAGACATTAGTTGAGAAGTGATTCTCACTACTGCTGTATTTTTATTTTTTTTTTTTTTGGTCTTCCAGGAAGTAGCTCATGTCAGTGACAGTCTCGATTGCGCTGCCATTATGCCATTGACAGTGTTAACCTTAAGTGCGAGTGTCTTAATGAACCCGACCATACTCTGTCATTTTGGATTGTTGTTGTCCCAAGCTGTCCTGTCATTTCTGCCACATTGCCTGATATGAAGTCTGTGTTTTCCTCTCTCTGCCCTGGCTACATGTTGCAGAGAACATCACTCACCCAGCAAAAGACAGCCTGTTTATCAGTTCAACGGAAGTGCTCGCTACCACAATGTTGTAAGAGGAGTAAGGACGTTAAAGGTTATGGGATTTGTCCATTTAAGTATTTTGATTTAAAAAAAAAAAAAAAAAAAAAAGACATTCCCACTGTCTTTGTAAGTCTCAATCTCTAGAGTGTATGAAGAAAAAAAGTTTGTAGTGAACTGGATTTTGTACCCATTTCTAATAAACCGAAGGGACCACGCTTGTTCCAAATTCTGTAATCGTCACTTTAATTTACCAAAAGTGTTACTGTTGGCCAGTTGACTGAACCTGGGTTAACGCCTATAAATCTGTCAGACTTGAAGGTGTGGCAAGGGGGTTTGCTGTCGTCAGACTGCCTGTGTGAGCAGGTGTGCTTGCATGCCAGCAGTTGTCAGTCCTGTCACTGCAGTCCTTAGTTCTGTATCCATGGAGCTGCTGAAACACAAACCGAAAAAGCAGCTGCTGATCTAGGCTCAAGCCTGCCTTAGCAGAAGGGCTGCTGGGATCATTTACATACATTTGTGTGCACTACAAGTGAGTCGTCTACAGCCTTTTATAACATGGGCTAGAACGGAAAAGGTGAAACTATTCTTGGATACAGAAACAAGGGTTTAGGGGAAAAATGTTCAAACTAAATTCATTTGTCTTTAAATTCCCTTTTGTGTCATTGCAATAGTTAACTGCTTTGGGCAATACTTGTAAAAAGCACCATGTCAAAAAATTTGACTATATCTTTGAACTGTTAACTGTGCATGGCAAGGTATAATACTCGCCTGCTAGGGGCCCTAGGAGATACTCACCTGAGTGGTGACTGCTGCTTCTCACCATGGGCGAAACCAGTGAGGAACTGGACCCAAACTGGAAGAAGTTTGGAGTTGCGGGGTCAAGTCTGGAAGACGAATGGAAGAACGTGTCACGCGCACATCTTTTTCAGAGCCACGGCACGAAGAAGGAAGAGAACAACAAAACTTGTAGACCTGTGCGCAGTGCCGATGGACCTGATAGGAGTCCCTGTGCAGGAGACAGTGTATTAACACCAGCAAAATGTCTGACAAAAAAGGGGCAAGGTGAAGAAATGACTGGTGTGTAGCCTTTGGTGGAAGTAGCAATATTTAAAGGTAAACATGAGGTGCCATCAGTTCTGCAATGTCCTTTTAATTACATGAAAGGTTTGAAATGTTAATCCCATAGACAAGCATTAGAAAATTGCCATGTTTCCATATGATGAAAGGAGATACTTGAGAAGTACGCCAGATCCCATTGTCACTGAGGCTTGTCCACTTCAGAGGGCAGTAATATCAACAAATGTTCAAGGCAGAAGATAAGAGGAATACTTGTGTACTTTTTCCAAGTTACATCACATGATTTCTAACTAGTTCCTGGAAATGTAGCACTAAACGCATTATGTCAGGTTCCCACAGGGACGTGCCCACTCACAGTGGCCAGAATCCCTGAAGGAATGCAGGCTGGAGGCAGATGTGGCTGAGCCTGGAGTCTAGCAAGGACAGAGGTGCAGGGTGTCAGTGTACGTGAAGAAACCGCGTAACATATGTTAAAAATGGCTACCCAATTCATTCTGCCCATAACTGCCAGATAAGGACTTTTCAGCCAAGCATTAACAAGACAGGCATGCCAATCACTTGAGAATTTATGATGTTTACTTTCAGATGTTTATCTTAAACAGGATCATGGGAGAAGTGTAGCCTATCCCTGGCACAACAGGGCGCTTCAGCCTAGGGCAATACTCAAGGCTTATCTAATTACATTATTTAATAACACCACCTCATTCATTTATCAAGTACATACAAATGCCCTGGCTTGGTTAAAAAATAATTTTTGACTATACACACAAATGTAACGATAGAGGCCGCCAACTCACAGTCATGTTCCCTGGGTGAATATTCCTGTACCTATCCAAGGACTCGCCTGAAACAGAGTGGCTAAAATGCAGAAAGACACACATGCATACATCCATGTGTCGGCACTGTGCCGTCAAACACTGCAGGTGTGTTAAGCATCAGTCTGAGCACAGCTTTGTGCAATGAAGCGGTACATACACGTCACTATGCAAGCGCAGCCCTGGAGTGACTGCAGGACAGAGAAGGAAAGTAAAGTCAGTGTGCTGCTCTGGAAAGATACTCGCAGTGCTGAAGTGCATTTGAACACAGGTGTACTCACTGTTATTACTACTGGTACACAGTGTAATTGGTACGACATTTGGCACATGCAGACACAAATCTGTGTGCAGTTATTAAGGCGGTCACTTACCTGGGGGCGTAATGGCCACAGGACGTGACATTCTGTTGGAGCTGTATAGACGAAACTGAAATTTCTACGCGTTCCATACAGACTCTTTTTGGAGCCAATTCAGCCATTTCTGTTTTACTCACCAACTAGTCTGCGAATTCCCCACAAACATCTGAAGGAAAGTAGGGAAGCAAATTTAGGCAAAAAAAAAAGACTAATTTTAGCTGTAAAGTTTCAAAACCCAGTACGGCAATTATGGCCATTCTTACCCTCCTCTGAGAGAGTGGCTTCTTAAGTTCTGCATTTTCTCTCCTCAGCTCGGACAGCTCTTTGTGTAGACTGCATGTGAAAATTCAGAAAGGGATGTTTTTAACACCTGCCCCTGTTGCTAGAATGCACACGGCTAGTTACTGATACAACTGATAATGTACTGATATTAATTACATGCTAACTAGTTATTGCCACTTATATTTACACTGCATATTGATATGGAAAGTATCTTGAGTTAGCCTCAGTAATACATGATTTAGACAGAGCCAGCAAGACAAACACTTAGTTGAAGGACCTATAACTCTGCTCCATAGCATCTTTGAGCCTCTTCTCCAAGTCCACAGACTTCTGCTTGAAATATGCCATGACCCTCTCATTCTGCTTGCTCTGGAAAAGGGCAACCTGTGAGAGGTTGAGACAGAAACCAGTGATTCAAACACACACACACAGCCCTATGAAAATCATTACTGACAGTCCTGTTGCTAATTCAACATCTACATAACCTACTCATGCAGTGATTACATATTAAAACTGTTCAGTGTGGGTGCTACTTTTAGCAAAATTTCTTCTTTTAACTTACATCCACAATGAAGACAAACAATTACACAACAGTACCTGGGATAGGTGCTCCAGACGGGACTGAATAAGCTTCACTGGATCACTAAAAAAAGCCTTCTCCTGGGGTTTCATCTACAGCCAAACATGTAAAAAATAAATTTTTTACATATATATGAGACCAATGACACAATGATGTTCAAAAACACCAATAGTAGAAATTGAAAATGAAACATTGAGGGCAAAAATCAATACATATTTGGATTACTAAACATTGACCATTTTAGACCACGCAATACATGCAAAAATATCAAACAATTCACTTTGTACAAAATGAACATTCAAGCAAACGTGCCAATAAAAGAATTTGTGAAGTGTTAAATTTGTTCAAATTTTCTAGCTTGTACAAACAGTGCACGTTTATCTATGAGCTGTCCTCTACTAACGTTTACATCTGTTGGCACCAATAATACCTTTTGCAAAGAGTAAATGAACTAACCTTTTCAGATATGGGGAGGTATTTACAATTTGCTTCACATATAACACACAGCTCTGTAGAAGAGACCAGGCATCCCATTCAATAAAACAGGTCAACCACTGGAATGCCATGGTAGCCCGCATAGTACTTATATAGTGGAGTATACATCTGCACACAACATAAAGACAACGGACCATTCACGCTCATGAAAAAAAACTCAACTTGATCAAGACATTGACAAAAACAGAGACCAAATACATGTGTGCTTTTGTGTTTGGCAGTTAGTGGTACTGAAAATGTGGCCCTATAAATGTGATATTTTTTAAGGTAACAGGTAACTGCACAAATGTTACGTTGCATAAAGATTTTGGTTTAAGCAGAATGAAATACTTTAGAGAACCTTTGCTGGAGCATGAACTGCACGCATTATACCACTCAACACACATCTTGGGTTTGAATTGGAGCGGTGGGACGGATCGGCCATAGCGTTACCTACTCGGGTTAACACAGGCCTCGCAGATGACATGACCACAGCTGGAGATGGCCAAAGTCACACCCTCCATTCTGAAACACTGGTTACAGTGCAGCCAGTCCATCCTTGCCGTCTGTTACACATTAAGCGAGTTTCAAATTAAACTCTGTTAATATTTTTTTGCAGTAACAAGCACGACTGGCTCGGCTAGAGTGCAACATGGACGTTAGCAACTTTGTGACACCTGTCATTTTAAGTACTTCCGAACTATACTACGGTGTCAAAAAAAACGACACGTTTAAATTCCACAATTATTCAAAACTTACACGTACATTGTTAAAAAAAAAAAAAGACGCCGACCTTAAACTTGCAAATCTGAGATATTAGTTCGAAGCTTTAAAATGTGCGCGACCGTTAGCCCAAAACTCGCGGTTTAACCGAACTGGCGCGAGGAGAAGCGCACACAGCTCGCGGGAACGCGCGTGACAGTTCGGTTAAACCAGCTGACGTGCTACACCTGATGTGAGCAGTTTTGTACTCTTCGTGTAGCGCTACGGAAGACTAAAGAAACGCCCGGCCCACACACACACACACACACACACACACACACACACACACACACACTCTATTAAATGCAGGAGTGCAGTGGCAAAAACACCGATCAACTTTAACGCTACGTGCAGCCTTAGTGTTTAGTCATGTAACGTTATGGAAATAGTCGCGCTGACCTCGCGCGAGTTTTATACCGCTATTGAAATTTGCCACCATAGAAGAGACTGTTACCTATATAGTCAAAAACTGGCACAGATTAGGGACTGGACACTTTTCCTGTGTACGGCAGTAATTCCACAAAAAAAAAAAAAAAAAAAAAAAAAAAAAAAGTACAAAATAAGTAATTAAAAGATACAGCAAAAATATGCAGTGTTATTTTTCCCCAGAAGAAAATTTTGTCTCATGTGGGCAAGGTGCTGTGCAAACCCCCAGTTGTGAATTTTCTCTGGAGAAAGCATGCAGTGTATGGTTGCAGCAATTTGTGTAAATTACCAGAAGGACAATCATTCAACAATTTAAATTTTAATTCATACAAATGCTCTGTAAAAAGACAAACTGGTTCAGATGCCATGGTACAATACACGGTTTCCTGAAAGGCAACAAGAAATCACTTCATTTAGACAAATTGGGGCAGGTGGGAGAGAAGAGAAATCATAACATACAGGTGACATGGGATCAATTCCTCACTTTGATTTAAGAGTCAGACCTGATTGTGCTGGCCATTACTTTGGTTCCACACCCTGTATGGTTATTGGCCCCAGAACAGCCTGTTGTACCAGTCCCTGGGGGTCTGAAGAGTATATTGCAAGCAACCACTCAGCACTTGATTACAATGGCAGTGCTTCTCTAGCCTTGCAACACTAGGTGAAACATGCCAGTTAAAAACCAAATACCTAGTCCTGCATGTCTTCTTTTTCGGTCAGTGCAGTGGGAATCACAACAGCTACACAGTGAGCTTCTTGATGGATCGTCAAGCAACTCCCATCTAAAACAAGATGGGATGTTAGACACTGCAGGTGTCAGTCTAGACAGCAGTTGCATTCAGGTGCCACAGTTACCCGCCGAGCTCTTTGTTATAATTGCATGCTTTCATTCGCTTGGTCAACATCTCTGGGTCCCAAGCAACCATCTTGCAGTGGATATAAACCTGGAAAGAATAGCAACAGTTGCATCTAGAAAGTCATTTCAGCAGGTCAGTTCTGATGTCTTTTGGGTAGGATCCATTTAGTCACCCTACAGTTGGCAATACTGACTAAACTAGGAATTAGGCTACTCACATCTTCTCCTATAGCAAAGGAGAAGGCCTCAAGAAAGAGACGGAGTTCAGATGTTTTAACTCGAGGCAGAAACATGGATGTGCTGGTCTTCGCGTCCACAAGACACCTTGTAAGAGAAGGCATATTGAGTAAGCCATTTAGTAGCATTGAGTTTCAGGTCTGTGGCAGACCTATTGATGCCCTCTGCTACCCAAAAATGAAGGCCTACAGCAAATCATTTCCAACCTCAGACTATAGCATCAAGACAGCATGCATACCCGCCATTGGCAATCAGAGGATAGATCTGGCTGGATGTGCCCAGCTCTGGTGTAGAGGATGCCACACACTCCTCCAGAAACAGAATCAGGGGCATGTGAGCCTGCTCGTCAACTGCAACCCAGATAGGGATGCGGGATCCCAGTGGAAAAGACAACGAGCAGGCAGGGCCACTAAAATCACCTGTAAAGATACTAGTCAGAGGCCTTCATCCCAGAGGGATGGAACATAGGGGATGTTCAGTTAATGGATACTCACCATTCATGAGTTCCATATAGAAATTAAGACCACCATAGCCTACAACATGGCTATGAGGGGAGACGTAAACAGGAGGGATGGCATTACTACCCCTAGAAGCAGAGAGACATTTTAATATGGCCTATGGTTTGTCTTGAGCACTGGGTCCTGCAAAAACAATCACTGCAAGAGAACAGCCCACCTGAGATTCAAACATCTGACTTAACCCAACTGGAAGCACAGCAAGTCACCAAGACTATGCAAGTGTCCAAGCACTGGTAGATCAGCAATGTCAGGTTATTATGGCTGGACAAGCCACCTCAGCACAGGCACCCAGTTCACATACACAAACCCCAAAGGGGAAGGGTACACATGAATACATGTAAAGAATCATTTCATAGCCATCAAGTTGCACACCACTCACCGGTCAAGAGCACATACGACCTCATAAAAGACTCCAGGGTTTTCAGATTTTACAGAGCGCTTAAAAGAAAGCGTGCTCATGTAAAAGACGTTCTCGTCAGTTACCTGAGAAGAACATTAACAGTTTATGGCGAACGGTCCATATCGAGACCGTAATATACAATTACAAGCAGAGCCGTACAATTTTCTGAAAATTGCAGTCCCGAAAAAAGGCGTAGAATATCACAACTGCGCCGTCAGATACAGGAGAATAGCTTGATGGTTCACAGTTGCCGAGGGCGACTTGTAGGGGCTCAGAGGCCAGCGACTGGTTCAGTTTCCACGTTACGATGACAGAATCGCTACTGCAATTAACGTTGACCTCTATTGAGGAAAAGAAAAAGACCGATAAGCCGATAAAACAGTACAAAACTACCTAGCCAACTTCACTTACCTTCAGCAAGCGTAGCCACAATAACCATTAACAAAAGTAATGCCACCAGAACTGCCATTTTCGATACCTTGCCAAAGCGTTTTCATTGTTAGTATAAAAGCACGTTGCAAATACACCTAATTGTTTTAATTAGGCAATCAACTGCAAATAGTTAATATTCAGACTCTAGACCTCGGACATTGTTTGTAGTCGACAATTAGTTCAGTTGACTAAAAGGTTTTAAAACAAATGCTCGTCCATAACTAGCGTTAATGCGCTCCTGTTATTTATTTTTATGTTAAGCAGAATACTGGTAATTAACGTTGTAAGTGATTGATTCCACTCTTAGCTCTCTTTAGACGGGATTTCAGTTAAAAAAAGGCAATATGACAAGAAAAAACGTTTGATGACGTGTTTAATTTAGGAACAGATGAAGGCTTAATAACTTGAGTGATTTGTGAATGATTTTCTGATTTTTACTTCTTTGAGATTAATTGAAAGTGGTTTCGTTATTTGCGACATCTTTGACAACGTTACAACTTACATTTGAGCTGTAAATTAAGAATGTTTTACGGTCAACAGTTGTATTAATCTATAACTTTTTAAATTTAAACAAAAGCTTTATATTTGCTTTAATTTACTTTTTTAAATTTACAGGCATGTACTTGTATTGATAACTTTTCCCAGGAACCTTAGATGTAGGGTAAGAGAGCGACGGAGGCATTTCGGTGCTACACCGGAAGCTGTACTCGCTCTAATGTGAGAAAGAGATACAGTAGTTTGGAAGCAAAGCGGACGGTTTACTGCTGTGCATCTGGCATCTTCATTAGTACTAGGCCTGTTTGCACTTCATTTAATTAAAGTCTCTCGTGTTTACTTGTGCTTTATAAGGAGAATTAATAAATCAAAGTAAAAATGCTGATTAAAGTCAAGGTAAGATTCAGACTGGTCCTTTTCCATCATTGTTAAACCGTGTTTAGTTGTGTGAAGTCATCGATGCGAAGTTAAATTTGGTCCTACATAATTGGTGATTATGTAAATGCTGTCGGATGTCAATAAGTAATTTTGGGTCCGTTTAGCTGGTTACAACGTGGGATTAAGTTCGGAGTAAATGGGATGTTTGGCCTTTTTTATTGGAAATTTACCGCAAAACAACAAAACCCACTTTTAGACTTTTCAGCTCTGTACTCGTACTTGTCTTTTATGCATGACTGAATATTATTACATTGACTTGGCATGTTCCTTAAATTCTGGTGATGTTGGATATTAGTAAGAATATTTTTAACTCTAAAATTGAACTGTACAGTGAAAAATGACGCGGCTAACATTGGTATACCCCCACATCCTTAGACCCTGACAGGCAAGGAAATTGAAATCGATATTGAGCCCACAGACAAGGTACCTTTTTTTTTTTTTGTACCAAGTCCAGTGTTCTCGTGCTGCGACCGAGTACGTTGTATTCGATTTGTGTTGGTGCAAGCATACCCATGCAAGCATGTGTGCTCATGTTTGTGCTTATAGGTGGAAAGGATTAAAGAAAGGGTGGAAGAGAAGGAGGGGATTCCACCTCAGCAACAGAGGCTCATCTACAGTGGTAAACAAATGTAAGGAATTTGGTTGCCATTTGAGACCCTACTGTGGTCAGTTACTCCAGAGTCCCATATTTCTGCTCTCTTCTCTCTTTAGGAACGATGAGAAGACAGCTGCAGACTATAAGATCCAGGGTGGCTCTGTTCTGCATCTTGTCCTGGCACTAAGAGGGGGGGCCCCTTGAGCTCATGCCTTTTGTTTTTGTTCTGTCAACATCCCCCCCCTCCTAACCCCCAAAGATGGCTTTCCTAGCCAGCTTTGTCAGTATCACAGTACATGTTTTTCTTTCAGAAACCGATTGTGATCAGATCTGTTGCTTCAGATTTCTTGAAACTAAAAATGGACATCAGCAATAAATGATGCATTTGTAGAGTAATACCCAGCTGTTTAAAGTGGATCAAAAGCTGTGTGTAGCATGGGTGTGATACTGCTGTCAACATTGGATGTGTTGGTTCTGAATAAAATGTGAAGTGGACTGTCCCCCGATTGTATTGTTGAGACAGGGTTATGGGAGGGGATTTTGTGTATGGACTGTCATCCTCCTGTATGAGGCCACACATCTGTAGCAACTGGAGTATTCAATAATGGGAACCCAGCTAGAATGGGTACATGTCAATATAGAAAGTATGATCTACTGAGGAAATACTATAACAGGCAAAAATTCAACTGTACCACATCTTCTAAAATGCTATGACCTTAATACCAGTATCACCCAAAGCAGATCAAGTAGCATCTTAGAACACGAATTCAATGAGGGGAAAAGGGTAGGCGAGTTTATAGTCGAAAAACTTGAATGCTAGGATTTCATGTTTTATTTTTAAAAAATGATCCAAACTTTCCCTGTTCTTCCTCACAGTAATCAGTGGCAGTATGTTTGTGTTTAAGCTGTAGGACATGTGCCTTTCTCAGCATTTGAATCATTCCTAATGCAACATTTTTTTTTTTTTTTTTTTGTAAATATAAAGGCTGTAATCTGTACACAACACACCGATACCAAGAAACACAGTATAAAAGGATTCAGTTCTTTTGGAAGGCAAAGAGGAATCAACAAATCTACCTTTCCAAGTTCATAATCACACAGGCATGTTAAAATTAAGCACTAATGCACATAACATTACTGCTTAATTTGAAGGTTGATGGCTGGCAGTCCTTTAACATTCAATCCAAGTACACTACTGTAATTGTACAAGAAACATATAGGCTGGAGGTAGGGGGAATTATATTGTGTATGTATGTAAATGGAGCACTTCAAAAGCCCAGGTTTCACCAATACAGTACATTCTGGCACAAACACACACAAATAACTTGATAAGGCAGCAGGTTAGAATGGCCTGGTACCCATTTGCAAGTTACGCTTTCAGGTGAGAATGGGGAGCTGGCTTACTGCGATTTAAAAAGGGAAACGAGTCATTTCAGCCTGGCTCCTGCTCCCCCCAAGAGCACACAGAGGAAACCCAGAGATAAATGACAGGAGAGCAAACACTGCAGAGAAACCGGACGTTTGATTCAGACTGGCAGAACGCAAGGTTACACTAACTCGTGCACAACACCCAACCTTCACTTACGAACTGAAAAAACAATCGAGACTCATTGAAAACTCATAGATTACGCGCCGCCAGTAAACCGTCACAACAGTGGCAACGTCAGACTCCAGTGCCAGGTGCAGCTGGAGACCAGAGTGGATTGACAAGAGTCTAGCATGGACCGTGGAAGTGTTCAACCGCACGCTCTCGTTGAAGACCGTCCCACAGAGTTCGTGTTGTTCTGAAAAGGCTTGAATGGAACCTCGCCGATGCCCGTCACTGTCCAACCGCACAGGGAAAGGAGTCGATCTGCACGGTGTCCTGGCAGAAGGATCCCTGACTGCAGTATGAGATTCGCACCCGCATCCGCAAACTCACCTGGGTGTGGGATGGGGGGGAGGGGTGATAGAAAATTCAATTCAATTCTATTTATTTTTATATAGCGCCTTTGGCAACAGCATGCCTCAAAGCACTTACAATAGGTGTCAGGGAAACATACAATGGCCAGGTACAGATAAAACATTACATCCAGGCTGGGAGTAATAGAGCCATGTATGTACAATCAAGCTGAAATACAAATTAAAAGACAAAGACACTTCAAAAGTACCCCGAGTGCAACAGCTGACAAAAATGGGTAACGAGTGACTTCCATATTATAATTAGAAAGAGATGTACTTGAGGAGAGGAGTGGGTGATGTGTAAATGTCATGGTAACACTGATAGTACAACAGGAGTCTGCAGTAGAGACCTTGTTTGGATTGTTCAGAAGGACCATCTGAGTCACATGACCTGCTCCGTGGGCTGGGATGACGTCACCACTGGGTGCCTTCATCTGCAACTGGACACACTGATACACAGAGACAGAGGTCAGATATTGGAAAACTTTTTGGAACTGTGAGAAACAAACTTTGGCAAAGATGTGTGTGTGTGTGTAAGAGCAAGAGAAGAACCAATCCTGAAGGTGTTAGGAAACATTTTTTTATGGATTACCTTACAGATATGTTACATGTTATCCAGAACGTCACTGCTGAAAGCATTTAGCATCAATTTCTTCCAGAGATGCAGTTAAGCTACGTTTGTTAAAACATGTCTACCCAACATGTGCGAATCACATGTGCTTGTTCTGGAGCTCGAAACGGCGGCAATGAACAGAGGGAGCCAGGAAAGCTAGTAGACCCTTACCTTGGGAACGGCAGCCTGCAAGGTGAACTGCATGACATCATTGTCTGAGGTGTTAGAGGCGCTGAGGGTGACGGCAATGGCCACGTCTGTCCTTCTGTCACAACGCAGACGTAACGTCACACCGTTCTTCTCGTACACAGTCATACTGGAGTCTGTCACAGTGCAGGAAGTGTACAGGGAAGGTCAAGCTCGGTCACACACGGCCATACTGGAGTCCGTCACATTGCAGGAAGAGAACGTTCCCTCACCAGGTATAGGGTCCAGTCCTCCGAGGAGGTCAAGCAAATCGCCCCCTGTGCTGCTGGACACAGTAGCCGTCGGGTTAGGCTTTACAGGACTGGGCTGCAGTGGGTCGTCGGAACCTCCAAGCAGGTCCAGAAGGTCACATGCCTGAAACGGAAGGAAAGTGGGGCAAACAGGAGGTTCTCGGTTTGAGTGCCAAGAAAAGCAAGACCTGCTGTACCCTTCAGACTGTGCTTAACCAGCACACGTTTACTTTATAATGTTTACCTCATTCATGTATGTACAGGACCTCAAACCTCATCCTGCTACAGGCAGCCATAAAGGCTCTGAAACTGTACACTGAACAAACTCAGTAGTGTAATGACGTCACTAGACAGCTCTCCTCGTGAGTTTTGAAGCCCACCTGGTTTGCAGGCTCTTGAGTTTCGGTTCCCACTGCCTTGTTTTTGGTTTGGTCCAGCCCTTGGATGGGTCCCACTGCAGGCTCTCCACTAGTATGTCCTGGGGAACTCTTGTCTATCACAGGCATCCTTTCCAGAACTGCAGCTCTGTAAGCAGCAGGATCACTTTACTCTGGCACTGAGGCAAGACAGCGTCTCTGATGGTCACACTGAACCAAAACTAAAACTCCCAGCAATGCACACTGAGCACGCGAGATGGTACGATGCCGTTTGTCGATGTGCGGGATCCCGCGCCTCTAGCCAGTACCTCATGTGGTCGTATTTCTTGAAGAGTGCGTTGTATTCTACCGCCCTCTGCTGGAGCTCCACATCGATGCAACTTCCGTAAATGCTCACAATGCTTCTAATGCGACTGCAAAAATCAGATAAAAAACAGATATCACCTCACACACCTCACACAGAAACACATGCAGTTATTCAGTGTTTTTCTATGTTGCTTATCTTACTCCACGTTTTGCGTAATACGGGTGCTCAGCTTCATGGTTGCCGTGAGAGCAAAACCCCTGGTCGCCGGGGCTGACATGTGAGACTGTAGGACCGTCTCCAACGCGTCCAAAACATCGTCTTCTGTCACCTGGAAACCGTACGTACAGATGTGTGATTGACAGAGTAGCACTGAGTGTCTGCCCCTCCCCCCACAGTCTGAAATACCTGCACAGGTTCAGTCTCTTCACATTCTCCTGTTAGAAGCAGGTCCCCATACTCCCCTATACACCAGCAAGCCACCTGCACTAGAGGCTGCTGTAGAAAGACACACACACACACACACACACACACACACACACACACACACAGAGGTCAGTAGAACAGAACGGCAGGACAGACAATATAACAGGCGCACATTCAAGACCCTGCTTTGCACACCACGCTAAACCACAAAGACATACCTGAGAGATGTCAGCTACTAGTGCGCGGTAAAGTTTGTGCACAGTGTAGCAGTGGAGTTCTGTCGCCGTGGTAATGAGCTGGATCAAGTTGGGCACAGTCTCATCCCTTACATCGGCCCCTGCCTGTGAGAGAAATAACAACCGCGCGCTCCGCTTTAGGGGGGGTGGCAGTCTTACCACACCACGCAGTCTGTCTGCTAACGGCTCCAGTAACCAGCGGGTTAGTCATCATTATGTTCAGCAAACAGTGATCAGAGAGCGGTGGAAAACTGACCAGGGTTTTCATCTCTCCCACACACACACACACACACACACACACACACACACACACACACACACACACACACACACACACACACACACACACTTTGAATTCAAATTCACTCCATCTTACAGAGCAAATACTCTCAGCATGCATGGAGGGGGGGAAAAGGGAAAAAAACAAATACACAATCCAGTGTGACACAAGGAGGCAGCAGAGTGGTCTAACACACGAGCCCAGAGGCAGCTGTCGGGGGAGGGGTGGGTGGTATTTACCGTAGTGAGGACATGCAGGATGGTGTCGATGTGCCAGCGTTGAGAGGGGGCGTACCTGACAGGGACAAGACAAACTGGTGTTCAGTGTAACCTCGCAGTTACATGCAACACACACACACACAGTCCAGCCACAAAACTAAACAGGCACACAAACAGTGTGGAACAGACAGAGAATTTTGCAGAGGATTGAATATGTACTAACAGTCCACCTCTGCTTTCATAGTTCAAAAACAAATCATGGAACAATATTTGCAGGGTTGGAAGAGTGTGGAGGAGAGGTGGGTGGGTGGCACCATAAAGCTACCACCGTGTGGCAGGGCAAACCTCCCAGTGTGTGAGAGCACATGACAATTTGAGCAAGCCACAAACAGTGCCACTTTTTTGCCGCTTCAATCAAACTTCGCTTCAGAGAGGGGGAAGTGAAGCAGAAAAGAGGACGGGCGATGAGCGGCGGCGAGCCGGGATCTGGACACAGTGGCCGGACGACAGGCGAAGCCGGCACTGGTGGGGCGGCTGACCTTTCCGCGGCGCTGAAGATTCCTGAGGCGGTTTGCGCCCGCAGCTCGAGGGGGCAGGAGGAGAGGAAGTGGAGAAGCTCCTTCATCAGGGAGCGGATGTTGACGGGCGAGACGAGTGCCAGGGACAGCTCGAGGGCTCGCCTGCGGGGGGGGGGGGGCATCCCAGGGCACGAACGCGACAGAACGATCGATTAAACCACAGTCCACATGCAGAAATAAGACCAGTTTTCATAAGCTAAAATCCACTCAGGCAACTCAACCCACACACCCTTTCTGTGATTCAATCCTACAACCTGATAATAAACTGACTCCTTTAGTTACAGCAATTGCCTGTATTAACATTGTGTAAAACCTAAAAACATCTGCAGCTTCGTATAGAGTTTGAATTTAAGTGGTACATGAAAACAGCGTTGGTATGTTATTGCATTGTGTCTGTGCATGTTTGATGGATTTTTAATACAAGTAATATTTTTCAGACAGATACATAAGCTTACTACTTAATAAAGAAATAGCTGTTATTCTTTATTGGGTTGTAATCACAAAGTGACAAGCTGACTCATATGAAACTCCCTGCCAACAAAGTGGACTTGGATTTAGTAACCATGGTGACGCCGTTTCCATTTGCAGTCACTTGTGAAGCCGGTGGCAGAGATCGCCAGGGACGCCGTACCGTTTGACAGACGTGTCTTGGTCTTTCAGGCAGTCCACAATGGTCCCTCTGTGACGCTGCACGGCATTGTGGTCCGTCTGCACAATCTTCTGCAACGACGTCATGGCAACGTAGCTGAGAGGGAGTGAGACGTGTAATTAAGGCGCACAGGGACAAGAACCTAACGGACATCAAAGCCTGACAAGGACACCACCATGAATGAAAACAAAAACGCAGAAAAACTCAATTTTGACCAGAAAGAATGAGAGTTGGGTATTTCACAAATGAGAATACTGTACATTTTCAAAAATCACTTTAGGTAAAGAAGCTGGAAAGAGAAAAAAGGAAGTACAGCCTTCAGCATCCAAGATGGCTTTCACAAAGAGACTCAGAGGAGAAGAAAATAGCAGGACTGAGGAAGACCCAGAACGATGCGAGGAAGACCCACCGTATGTTCCTGTCATTGTTCAGTAGGAATCTCCCCAAAATATTCACAGCCAACACCTGCCAAGGTCCAAATAGACACATTTGCTATAGGCATAATGCATTTATTCATAACCCATCATGCGTATAAAAGTCAGTTTGCCTGATGTGAAAGAAACTTTGACTGCGTAAGAACAAAGACGAGGCGTGTGGACACTAACCCTCAGGCCGCTCTCAGACTTGATGTCCATGATGGTGAGGACCGTCTCATACAGCACGGCGCTGCCTGCCGTCTTACTGCTGTCCGTGTTAGTCGCCACCTGCAGAACCGCAAGAACACACCGACCAATCACAGAAGCCCCTTCTACTCCCTGATAAATGCCTAAGAGCTACATGCCAACTACAAACATCAAACAAGCAAATTAATGTTAGCGGTGTTAGCATACATGGTTTTACTGGCCACGTGCAACGTCACATGTAAGTGAGCGCAAGACAGGTGTGACTCACCTGGGCCAGCAGGTCGTTCATGGAGTCGCTAGCAGCATCGTCGTTCCGACCCAGAATCCTCAGCAGTCGTAGAATGCGCACCTGCGATAGGTGAAAGGGTCTAAGGAATCGCCCCCTGAGCTGCAGGTCACATGCTTATACAGATGATCAGAAGGGACCGTGACAAACCTGCAGAAAAGGGTCACTTATGCCAGCTACATTGTGCTCTGGAGAGTAACCTGACGTGACCAAGCCTTTCATTATGTGGACCAGGTCTGGCACCACCTGGAAAGGCAGAGACAGGTGCTGAAATGGTCAAAAAAGCCACCCACACAGTCTTATGCAATTTTAAACAAAATGTTACTTATACTGTCACAGAGTTACTGAGCTCATGGCAAAACCATTTCCAAGACTCACTAGTTTATATTACTACACCTTTAACTCGGAATTCATTAAACCCATACCTCAACAACTGCTCAACATCTGCCAGGGATAATATTTGTACCCATTTGTATGACCATGTCCTTACCCACCAAGCAACAAACTGACCTGTTATCAACACCTACAGAGTTTTGCCCGAAGAAATAAAATGCTAAAGGTCAATATAAAATGCATTTTCCATCTCGTTTAATATTCTACTAGGAAAACCTCAAAGCAGATATAAAACCGTGGTTGTGTATAAATGGCAGAGCACTCAATGGCTCACTTACATCACACTGCCATTAATACAAATGGAGCAAATTAATCCAAGTGCTGGTTATAAAACATAGCACTTAAAATGCTGTACTAGGTCACTTTTAAGCCCACGTGCTTTATTAAAACTTAATGTCTTTTGGGGCTTTTGGGCAAGGTTACTTCACACCTGTCTATGGCTTTCCAGGTACCGTACCTTTCTGAACTGGGCGAGGGTGTCGGGGTTCCTCTCACACAGTTCTGTGATGAGAATAACAGCCCCGTGAAGAACACCTGGTGAAGGAGGGACGGAGAGAAGGAACAGGACAAGGAGGGAGAGAGAGAGAGAGAGAGAAGTGAGTGACAACACAGTGGCGGTTACGAAAGGACACCGAGGAAAACATCTATGAGAGAGCGAGACTAAATAAATAATTCAGCACCTGCTCAGGCAGACGCACAGGGGAGACGGCTCACTCACACAGAGACATTCGCATCCAGGTAAGAGTCACTGAGAGCTGAGCTTACTGGCAGGACCACAGAGGCTAAAAAACAGGCCGCTTTGTAGGCAGAAGGACAGACAGGCACAGCCACAGACAAGCACAGTGTCCACAAGGTCCGAGACACAAAACGAGATTCACAGGCCAACTGACCGTGATTCTTCTCAGAGAGGAGCGAGCGAGCAGCTGACGAAAAGAGTTCTCCCAGTTCCGGAACCTTCCTCACGATATGAACTGCACAGAGCGCTGCCTGCATCAGTGTCACCAAAGCGATCGTAAAACCATCAGTTACAGAAACACCGTAACCATTATCCAGCTATTATACAGGCAATAATGGCTGTTACAGTAGTCTACCAAGGAAAACTGTCAATGACAGAGCAGCTGAATTATAAAAATAAAGCTAACGTTGACAGTACTACCACAAACAGAGGTTCAAACGTAATAACCAGACACTAATGACAGCAGTATTGGTGAAAGATCATGCCGTGTGGTTAGTCAAAGACACTCTGACCTTCTTCTTGATGTATGAGTTGGAAGCCCTCAGCAAGCGGTCGATCTCCGGCGCCAGGTCGCGGCACATCTCTGCCGAACCCATGCAGGCCAGAGTGCACAGAGCCAACGACTGTACATACTGACTGCTGTGGGACAGGTCGCTGAAAAACACGCAGGCAAGCCGGCTGTTAGGAACCCTTTCTCCCCTGACATCCACATGTCCCTGTAGGTGGTGTGACACTGCCCCTCACTTTTTAATGGAGTTAGTGATGAGCAGGCTGGCGTCCTGCTTCTCGTCCAACAGCATCATGGCGCCGAGGTAACCCACCCGCTTCTCGCTGTACCTGGGGCTGGCGATCAGGCGCACACACTCCATCTGGGGGGGGGGGGAAGCATAGGGTTTAGTGCATAGCAGGTTTCTACGCATCACATGCGGAATCCGCATGTGTCAGCAGGACAATAGAAGGACGTGGCAGCACAAAAAGCACGAAATAAATTCAGCTCGAACAAGGGGGCTGATAACCCGTTGAGGTGAGAGGCTCACTGCGGGCCTTATCTTGCCACACCGCTCAAGACACATGCCAAGACCGGTACCCACCTGGCCAAAATGGGCAGGGTACCCCAGCATGTGCACGTAGAGCAGTTTGGCGAGGTTGTGCGATCGCCCCCCGTTGTCCGCTTGGCGGAACTGCGCCCGGATGGCAGCGCACTCCCTCTGTATCACACCTCTCTCCTCGCACTGTGTCCGAGCGCTGCGGATCAGCCGAATCATCTCCTGCAGACGCACTGACGGAGTCATGGCTGCGAGGGTCCCACCATAAATGTCCGACAAAGCGCTTAAGCTTCCGATGAGCTGCGGTTTAAAAGAAAACGTGCGTCAAATAGATGAATATTTTACGTTAACGCTTGCGAAATCATTCACACAAGTGAAGCGACAAAAAAAGAGAAATGAAACTTACTGGCTGACAGGAGGCTTGTAGTTCTAAACTCTTGCGCACAGTGAAGCGTTAAAATCGACACAGTTCTGTCAATTCCTTGTGCAAATCGGTCTAAAATTAATTTACAACACGAGCACACTGCTTAAAAATCGACGGATTTGCGGCAAGCGTATAAAACCAAAGACAGCGGCAAGTACTTCTGTGTTTTTGCACGCAGTCACGAGGTACGCACTTCCGCTGCACAGGTGCGGCGGCACACCCAGGAAATGCCCCTGTCCCGCAAACTGCGTGGCGCAAACACGCCTCCGTCCTAATGCATCCTGATCCACTGACTGTCACGGTTAACCGCGCTCGTTTGCAGACCTCCATTCAAAATGCCATCGCCATGTTGAGGGTAGCGTTACATGCAAGCCACTGTCGGGTATCAGGAATGCCGCACTGGTTTCATGTGAGGGGCACCCCGTGCACCTGCAGCGATCCGTGCCATAATAACTATATGTCATTGACACAGTGCGTCAGGTAAGACTAGGATAAATAGCGACTCATTTGCTACAATGGATGAAACAGCCAACTGAATCTCTAGAAGCACAAAAAATGGTAGTCTGGTGATACACATTTTTTTCCCCACTTGAAGAAGTTCAACGGATTTAAAACAGTCTAATAACAACAGTAAAATATGATATGTTAGACACCGATCCGACCAAAATATTCACTCCGAGCGTGTGCATAATTTGTGCCCGACTGCAAAATGCAACTGCACCAATCCGACAAAAAAAATAAACCTTACGAACTGCATGTTAGGTCGTAATCGCAAACAATAAAGTAGATCGCACCCAGTAATTTGAGGTAAGTGGCCACTCATATGTGTGTTTCCACCGCTTAGTTCCGCTTACCTTCAGAGTATGGCGCCTTAAATTTTATGATTTCTTTGACTAACAATGTTCGATCCACCCCTCGCAGTAAGGTCACGACATGCAACTAATTAAAGTCACCTACACTACCTGGTTAACTACCGAGCTGTTTAGGACCATTTGAAACTCCGACTGTACACAAACCACAGACACAGCCCAGCTCCATCATCTGGCTACAGATGACAGTGTAGCCACGCCCCTTAAAGGGACCCTCGTGCTTGTTTTGAGCAACAAGTGGTTTGCCGGGCGTGTTAGAAGTATTTATAATCACTATGAAATCTTCCATGTTTATGAATTCATTTGTGGTAGCGTGTGGGCTATTGCGTTAGTGGGTCGAGAACACAGGGGTGAGACAGCGGCAGAACGACTTTCAATTTCTCTGTATGCAGCGATATCCGCAGTGAGCCGTATCTGTCCCTAGGGGGCGCCATTTCACGTGGTATGACTGCTGCGTGCGCCTTAACCTTGAGTGTCGGAAATATGCAGTTTGACCTTTAACGGTACATTTGTCTGTCGAATAAAGATTGTGTTTGTGTATCATCTATGATTTAAAACATTTTAAAGAGAACAATGTATACCGTTGTCCCACCATCTCATGAATGTGCATAGCTTCACGTAAGCCTACAACATACGTGTTATTAGGGGCCCTGATATATATACGGGTGACTTGCCACGCTTGATCTTTACTGACATGGACGGCAATTAGAATGTTTTCCCTGGTAGGCTATTTTTTCCATTTTCTTTTTTACTTTGGTGTTCTTTACTGTCTTAATGCACAAAAATGAATGGGTCCTTTACCATGTGACAGTATACAGACAAGTGCCGACTGTTTTATATACACGCACATGTTCGTTTATAACCATACCTTATTTTTCTTGCATCGAGAGACACCAAATGAATGTAACACAAAAGTGCATACAAACTTTAAGTATATTTATTCGTTCGTTTAACACACATGCGAGTACATTTGTGTAGAAACCGACATTTCCAAAAGCCACAGGAAGCCAAACGCCACTGGGGGGGCACTGAAACACACAGACACTGGAAAATTAGTGATGACAAAACCATTGTGCAATTAAAGAAAGCAAGAAAAACCAGTTTCAACAAAGAGCTACTGCAGGGAACCCAAATATTGCTGCTTTTCTTTGTTAGCCATTTATATTCTACCAGCGCTTCAACCGTGGGACAAAGGACATGGCTGAAGTGTATCCTGGTTCAAAACAGACATCACCACCTTTAGGTAGACATGCTACCGACTTTGGACCCTGAGAGTTTTTATTTTTTTTGTTTTATGTGCTCCAAACTGTGGAGTTTTTGTACTCCTCTCTGTTTGAAAGGCGCTATATAAAATTAAAAAGCAAAACTTTCTCTCAAACTAATAACTATAAATACACTATATGCAGGTACATGGACTGAACAGTTAAAACTAATCCTGTATTAAATGAAACATGTAATGTAAATAAACATTAATTGAGTTATGTAATTAAAAACTATAAAACTATTGCATCCATATTACAGAAAAAAAGGAAAAAAAAAAAAAAAAAGAGTTACATGCACTTGGATTGCATGTTTTTCAATGCGTTACACTGTGAGCATCCTCCACTACAGACCATCATTAAAAAAATAATCCAGAACCGTTGCTGATGAAGAGCTACTTGAGGAATACCGGATGATGGTGATGTCACATGGAAAGGCAAGCATGGCACTGTGTAATACAGTATACAGTACACCGAGAGAGCTGTCATTGTGATGGATCATTAACCAAATGCAGCATAATCACAGGAAGCGTGAGAAGTTATTGTGGAAATGGCGACACGCTCCTTTGGCCAAGGAATGCGAATCGGCAATCCGTCAGCGTTTTCAGAAGGGAAATAAAACGTCTCGCTTCACATCAAGTAGGTCGCTTGAACTCATGTGATCCGGGCCCTTCGTTACCAACAAAGCGGGCGTGCTCAGGGCGATTTACAAAGATGAGGAGTGTGACCCGAAACAGCGGCAACTGAAGGCAGAGCAGCGCGACGCTGGACGGCTCGCTTTTACGAGCCGCTTACAAGGGCGTTCTGCTTACTGGAAAGTGGCACCGTGGCACTTTTGCATTGCATCGGGTTTAAAGACCGAGACGGTGACGACCTCCCACCTATTCTACCAGAGTAAGACAGCATTTAATGCTCAACGTGCTACTGATTTTGAGGTAGGTACAATATGTCAACTGACTGCTTGATAGGTCAGAAAAATACATGTCCTGGTGTTCTGGTACTGAGTATCTGCTCAGAACCAAAGTGTTAGACAGTGAGCAGCATTCATGGAGTTCTCTTTGTTGTTGTTGCTGTTGAAACTCAATTCTAACAGCGCCTCGGCTATGCCCAAAACAGGGTGGTGCAACAGCGTACCCCTCGATCAAGGGCAACACTGAGGACAGTTTGAGGTCTTGGAGAATGGGCATGTCAGGAAAGGGAAGTTAACGATTGGTCGGTGTGTAGCTGGCTTTGGTCAAACTGCATAGTGTTAACAGAATCAGCAGGTACGTGGTCACCTGAGGGACTCACTGTTTATATGATAACAGGTTACACCAGGCCTGCCAGTGGATCTATGAAAGACAGCCATAATCAAGACGTCAAGTAAAATCAGGGGGTGTCCTAAATTGTTACACTTCAGGAGGGTGGGGGGAGCGTGGTTAATTATGTTTTTTTCTGTCAGTTCACTGTCATTGGTGTGTTAAACCAATTTGCCTGTCTGGCAGACCATCAGCTCTGTAAGTATCCCTAAATGGCTCTGAATTAGGATGGAAAAATTTCTTTAGCTTTCTGTTAAACACTTTCAAATGTAATTTGTAGAGTATAATATACATTGTACCAACACATATTAAGAAAACCAATGCATTACTTAGCAATTAAACACAATAATTTAAGTAATTTAAAAGCTAATACTTACCCAGGACCAAAGGTCTTTGGAAGGGGTACAAGCTCAGTTCTAACACTAGAGCTAAACTCTTACAAATCACACTGAATCAGAGGTATACACTTTGCACACATTTTAAAATTTGCTTCCCACAGACATATTAAGATTTACGTTTCAAAGAAATAATATTTTGTGTGTGTGTGTAATTTCATTTAAGCAGTAATAACTGTGAAGATGAAAATTACAAAGTGGAGGCTTGAGACCTGCGTTGCTACTGAAATACTGGAACTCAAAATCCCGACATCAAAGCTTGAGTGGTTTGTACCACACTATGAGCGGGCTGGACCATACTGTACGCCCCCCGGTTGGCGACCGTGTGCCTTGTGTGTCCGTTTGTCGTGTTCTCAGAGAAAACGGGTTGTGCCCGCCTCTGTCGGTCCGTCTGTCTGTGTTAGCTCAGCGCTCAGCCGGTTTGAGAGCACCCTCGTTGTCCAATTGCTCCTCCGGGGGCCCCCCGGCACCTTCCTCTGCTGGGTATACCACCATGCAGACCTTCTGACTCTCCCACGTCAGCTTGTCTGTGGAACAGATGGACAAAACTATAAAACACAGGACACTAACTCTATAAGAGTTGTATTGGAAAAGTCAGGGTCCGGCGCTCATGGCAGAAGTGAGTCGAGATGGCATTCTTGGTTAATTCACGTAGGAGTTTCAATTTGAGTCCCATGGTTTTAGAAAACATTGTAACGGGGACAAAAGCCTGTCCCCCATGTCACCAAGCCACTAAGTAATTCAAAAAGCACAAGTACATTGTTTGACATGATACCAGTTATTATATTGTATGGAATTATATTATTATGAACTAACTATGGCACTGGGGTGGAAGCCAGAGTTTGCTTGGTGCATTCTAGGATACATGAAAGAAAGAGACCACCATGAATGGGGTGGCTAGAAAGAGCTGGCTTGGTTCTGTACAGTAATCATTGATTATGTGATGAGGCGGGCTTGTGGTCGTCATGGCGAGACTATAGACTTACCCACAAAGGCATTAACGCACTGTGGCTTGTTTTCCCAGTACACCCCGAGAAAGTAGACCGGCACCCCTGTGAGCATGATGGCCAGGCCAATGCCACACACCACAGGCTCCGAATACAGTGAGAAGATGAGCAGGAAGGCCCAGAAGAGCAGGTAGATCACGGGCCACACCAGGCTTATCTGGTCGAGGGGAGAAGGTGTGAGACACACATGCTGTGATGTGGAGCCTGACAAGTGTGACAAGGATGTGTCTTTACACCAGTCACACCACTGTCCTGATTATTTAGGAAGCTCCAGGAATTTACACTACAAAATAAATGCTGAACAAAACACACCAATCAAACCCAGACCTTAAGGCTGTGTTTTCTAACTGCACCAATGGGACAGCAGCAACCTGGCCTATACTCACCTTGATTGGTCGGTGCATGTCTGGTTGTTTTATGCGCAGTACGATTTGCCCGGCGATGGTGACGCCATAGAAAAGGTAGTTGATGAAGCCCACGTAATTTATGAGTGTGTACATGTCACTGGTGCAGAGCATCAGGAGGGTGGACAGGCACTGTAGAAGAGAGGTGCTGATTTTATGTTTGTCAGAGAAATGTTGAATAGGTCTATTGGTGTGTTATGAGACCATCCTTCCAGCGCTAACATCCGATTCTGCCTATGTGCTAAAACAGAAACCACTACTTCCCAAGTTCTCAGAATATGTGCCCTTACCTGGTTCAGAGCCAGTCCTACCTGGCTGAGAATTACAACCTGTGGACCATTTATGAAGATTCATAAAACGATAACCATTTTTCGAGTGTGGCGATTGCATGATGGCTATGATCTGTCAAACATGATAGTCACCTGGGAAAGTGACCAAAGTTGGTCCTGTGGTTCAAATTGTGGGTAAGTAGTTTTTCAAAAGGACAGCTGTTACTGACTCGGGGGGGGGGGGGGTGGCTACCGTGGACTCACAGTTATGATGAGAGCAGGGATGGGGGTGCAGCGTTTCAGGTGGATCATGGCCAGCACCCTGGGCAGATGACCCTCTCTTGCCCCTGCAAAAAACAGCCTGGGAGGGGGGGGAAGGTCAGCAGAAAATATAAGTGCACATTGACACACAAACACAGGGGATACACTGGGCAGCAGTCAAAGCTGAAGCGGAACACACACACTGGCTGGGTGTTACTGCAGAGTAATACTGTACTGACAGGAGGTTAAATGTAGATACAGTACTCACTGAGGGACTGAACATTAGTGCACAGTCACACTAATGACAGGAGGTTAAATGTAGATACAGTACTCACTGAGGGACTGAACATTAGTGCACAGTAACACTCCACTGAGAATAGAGTTAACGCTGAACATTACCACACAATAACACTGCACTGACAAAACAGGGTTAAAGCTGAACATTACTGTACAGTAACACTGCATTGACATCACAGGGTTAATGCTGAACATTATCGCACAATAACACTGCACTGACAGAACAGGGTTAAAGCTGAACATTACTGCACAGTAACACCCCATTGGCTGAAGACAATTACCAATGGGCATTACTGAGCAGTAGAACACCACTGACATGGGATTCATATGATCTACACAGAGTCTATACAGAAGTCTGAAAAATGGCATAAACAAGTTAAAATAATAATGAGTCCTCAGCCTGTAAGTACTTAGGCCACTGAAATGTTATACTCTGAAATGGCTCTGCAAAACCTCCTACCTGAAATAATCAGGAGCATTCATCTAGTTTAATTTTTACTCAGGTAAATCAGGTGCAGGTAGAAAGGTGGGGTCCAATAAGGAGGGCCATGTTAGGGTCACAATCCAATGTCATAGACAGTATTTGTGCATATACTGCTGGATTAGAGCAGTGTGGGGTGGAATGAGATGGAGCTGGACTGGAGGAGGGCGGACAGACAGACAGAGACAGACAGAGACAGACAGACGGACGGACAGACAGACAGCCATGGGGGTGTGTGCTGACTGACCGGGACGAAGTGAAGAGGGACCCATTGACCCCTCCAAACGTAGACAGAGCCACAGAGATGGGCATGACCCATGACATCACTCCTAGCAACTTCTCACCGAACGTCTGAGAAAGGGTGTGGTGGGAGGAAGAGAATGGTTATTACGCACACGCATACACGCGCACGCACGCACAACAGCACCCACATAACTGTCTTTTATGTGTAGTTAAGCGCCAGTTTATCTAACCAAAGTGTACACACTATGCTAGCAGGTCAAAATCCATATATACATAAAACAATACTCACTAATTTTCAATTAAGACTAATATTAAAGTGCCTTGTTATAATCTATTTTCATTTAGAATAACGTAATAACTTGTTTTACTGAACATATTACCATTCATTCATTTGTATTAATTCTTCAATATCTGTAATTTCCTGTGTAAAGCGCTTTGAGGCACATTGTTATGAAAGGCGCTATATAAAAATTAATTGAATTGAACTGAATTCATACAATCTGCAGAGACTTGCACAGCATTCTGGGATGGCTTTGATAACAATTGAGTATGAACAGAATCTGGGTTAAAAGAAATGTGTATGAAATTAGACTGACAGGGGGTTTATATAGAATAGAAGTGAGCTGTACTCAACCATTCTATTCAAACCCACAACCGTCCTCTTTTCCACAGCAATCAAAGGGTGCATTGTGGTCACATTTTACAATATTTGCCTCTTTATTTCAAGCAGAAATAAAGTGAAACATTGTAACTTTTAAAAGGAATACACCCTTTACTGTGTTGTTCAAAGTGACTGAAAACCCCGCGGCAACACAACCGCATGGGCGGTAGGGGGTTCCTCACCACGGCAACAGCGTTGGACGCCAGCAGCTCCTGGGGGCTCATGGCTGTCACGTAGGCAATGTTGGCAAACACATAGACGAATGTCACCAGGGGAATAGAGATGAAGATGGCCCTGGGCAGGTTCCTGAATGAGGAAAGCACAGAGAAAAATATGATGGCTGCCATTAGTCAGCTCTTATGCAGATGAAACATGTCAGTGATACATCTTGTGTTCCACCGTCTGCACTGAAGCTTGTAATATTTAATTCTGGCTCGTGTTCCTCCTGAGGGAGGTAACGGTTTTTCTTGTCAACCTGATTGGTGGGCAATTCCCAGCCTGATTGGCGGCACTGCAATTCATGAAGGTCACGGCTTTTTCAGATCGGTGGAATCACAAGTCACAGGAGGAGCTTACCTGTAGGGGTCCACCAGCTCTTCTGTGACGTAGTTGAGGAAGTTCCAGCCCCCATAGGCGAATGAGCCCTGCAGAAAGGCGAGCGCGATCAGCCCCACGTCATAGTCCTGGAAACTCTCGAAGGCATGGGCTGGCTCCAGCCAGTAATACTCGCCTGTGGGGAGGGAGTTGGGGGGGGGGGGTGAAAGAGAGAGGGAAAAAAAGAAAAAAAGGACGTGGGCTTGTGATTATGTTTTCTCACCAATGGGGAACACGCAGTACCCTGGAGAACACACGTCACCCTGAAAGAGGTCAACACCAAGGTCAGCCACAGTGCACTGTACACTACGGCCACAAGGGGTAATATTAAATGCAGATGCTAATTTACAAGGATGTTGGGAGAGATTAGAGCAGCACAGCAGGGTTGGGGTGGGGGGGTTGGCTGAGTGGTACATGCCCTTTAATTCAGTCACCTGAGAGTAATACAAATCCTAAGGTGATTAGACTAGAGATTCTTAGTGTGCACCCAACGCCTCCCCCGCCGCTTTTACTTTCAATTACATTTCAGAAAATTTTGGCACACACCAGAAGCTCACTGATGGTGCAACTCTACTCTGATTGCACGTAGCTCTGGAGTAGAACGTTAACTTACCCTTGCAGATCTGCACCAGGCCCATGACGATGATGAGCCCCAGAGCCAGCAGCTTCCCCACCGTGAAGACGTCCTGGACCCGGGTCGCCCAGCGCACGCTGTGGCAGTTCACCCACGTCAGGAGCACTTGGGGGATAAAGGGTGGTGTCACAATGCAGTTCTTACAGCGAGCCAGCAGATGCTGGACTTGAGTTCAACCTGTAGCCTGAATATTCCTCAGATACAAGGTCGTTTCCCAAGGTCAATTCTCAAAGCTGCAGAACAGAACCTGTAGCCTGAATATTCCTCAGGTACATGGCCGTTTCTCAAAGCTGCTGTAGATCAGGAATGCAAATTGATTGCAAAAAAAAAAAAAAAAAAAATTTCCATTTGTCTGCTAAGACTTATGATATAAGACTAACAGCTCACAATAAGAGATGCACTGCCCCACTTGGTGGGGGGGAGGTGCCCCCATAGCTGAGAAAAATCCCCTCTTACCCATTTTACCCCACAGAGGGCTCACTGTTGTATTGACATGAAATGTCATTACAAAAAAAGTAATAGTTTGGGTTTTTGCAAATGATTTTAAATTACAAAGAAATGCACCATTTACTGGTGATTTCAAAGGTCCTCTGAAAGAGGTAATGTACATAAATGCTCTGCATTATTAATTAGTTCTGGTGATTGGGACATGAAGACACCCTGTTTATTATCTTAAAGTTGAGGAAGACGCCTCTAAGCCAGAGGCGCATTTTTAACTGAATCCAAGTGAAAAGGACAATTCTTTGAACAGCCTTTATTCATTGCTTGTTTGGTGTTGTGTATGTACAGCTGCAAAGCATCAGTGACTGCAATGACAGACATTATTTTACGTATGCTACTTGTTGTCTGATGTCATTCAAGTATGGTGGAGTTTCTTTGGCACATAGAATGCAAGAGCGACTGAAGAGGAAATCCTAAACTGACTTTGTAAACTTGTAGCTAAAACACACACACACACACACACAAACACACACACACACAGGCGTCACACAAGTGATAGCCTGTCCATTTGCCGGCAGACAGTGGCCGAAATGGGGGGCACGTCTCAGGTGTGCTTCTGAAACCGACACGTGTAATAACATCCACCTGAGGGCAACAAAAGACAACCTGTTGCTCTGAAGGAGAAGCCACAGTGGCAGGCAGCATTATGCAAGGTTCCTGTCTTCTGGGTTTGCTGCATGTGCACAGAGGATGTGGCACTGAAAAACAGTTCTTTCTGCACTTCAGTTCTCTCAGTACATGCAGTATGGTGTGCATGACACAGGAGAGAAGCTACATGACCCACTCAGCTAACTCTGACACCGATTTATTAAGTCCTGTGTACATTTTAATTACCTACCTTTTATCTGTTACGATTTATATGTTAGAACTGCTCAACGTTTGTGTGTCAAAGTGACAGAGCGGATGACCGACATCGTTCCCTCAAAAGCGTGACGGGTGATGTCTGAGACATAACTGGCTACCCTGATTTACACTAGTACATTACAGGTGCAAAGAAAAGCTGATCCAGAGCTGTTACGTACAGTTATTAAAAGCTATGCATGCACAAACATGTAGCTAAGTGAGCAGATCTCAGGTACATCACCTGTCACCTGGGT
>JABJVR010000065.1:540504-564187 GCA_025773905.1 Chitala chitala
GGATAGACAGCTGGTCCTGTTACCAAGTTGCCATGGGGGGGGGGGTTCTTACACAGGCAGACGGCAGCCAGCAGACGCAGGCCGATCTCTGGAGGCAAGCAGGAGGGGAAAAGCGGCTGTAGGACGTAGTTGGAGAAGGTCAGGGCAATCACGGCCTGGTTTGTAGGATAGATCACCAGCACGGCTATCCATAGGCGCAGGAACCTGGGGGGAGAGGGGGGGTAAAGGGCGGGGCACAAAGGTCAGAGGGCGGATGAGTGGTCACGGAAAGACATGTATTATGAGACAGTAACAAAAGCTCAGAAAGACATAACAAAAGAACAAGGTGTAAGAGTTTAATACAAAGTTAAGGACACTGGCCAGGCTGTAGTGTAGTGAAAAAGCACATCTACAAAAGCACGTCTGCACAGGGAGTGCAAGGACTGATTAGAGAAAGGATTGTAAAAGAAAATTAACACAGACAACATGCAGTTTCATGGCCCATTAAGAACGTTTTGATTTAACCTCAAAGGAATTAACAACACTGCATCTACGAACATTTAATTATCATTGTTTTTTTAACCAATTGTGGAATATGCACACTCTGTACTGTCTCTCTCAATATTCAAATCCAGCCCGGAGAAACTCCCACACAGCTCGCGTTCTGATTGGACAGTCAGAGGGCAGCTTCTGGTTCGGCCTGAGCTGTATCAGGGAGATCACTGCCCAGGCAGTTGCTTTAACGGAAGGAGGTTCGAAGGTAATGACACAGGACCGATGCTTTGTGTGTCTATACGCATAACAGCTGGGTTTGCTCCAGTGTAACGTATTGTGATAAATTACATTTTCACCTGTTGTTCTAAATACAGGCTGTGAAACGTAGAAGCCAGTCCAGTTAACACTCCCATACTAATATTTTCTGTCTATATATGTGGAGCATATATGAGCCAGTGGGTTCTTGACTGGGTTTTATGCTTATAATAATGTGTTAGCTTTCTGTGGAGCAGAATGCCAGGGATTAGGAAAGGGTTTTTTTCAGGATTAGAAATAACGTACATGAGCACATTGTTAGTAATACAAAAAAAAAAAAAAAAAAAAAGAATAAAACAGCTGCAAACAGCTGGAAAGTGGATGACTGGGGTGATCAAAGCATGCAGAGTACATTTTTTTTTTTTGAATAGCAAAAAGATTAGTTTTGCACTCAATGAACTCTGATTTAGTAAACTGATGGGGGTTACTGACTGAAATATACTAATGCAGTTTTATGGACGATTAATACTATACTCTGAAGTTTGCGTAACACATTGCGGGGCCAAATGTTATTATCCCCTATGCTGACTATTAACAGCGTTTTTCAGTCAGATACATTTTATAGCAACCAATGGAAAACTACAATCACTTAATTACTTCTCTTCTCCTCATTACCCGGCTCCACCTCCCATTGTGCTGTATCCTCTCTTACCCAGCCAGTCCTCCGAAGATTTCCTTCACATAGGAGTAATCCCCACCAGACTTGGGGATAGTCACGCCCAGCTCAGCATAGCAGAGCGCCCCCACGGCCGTGATGATCCCTGTGGCGATCCACACGATCAGCGCCAGGCCCACTGAGCTTGCGTTCTCCAGGACGCCCTTGGGGCTCACGAAGATCCCAGACCCAATGATGTTGCCTGGGAAACACATGGGGAGGAAGGCCGGGGGAGGTGCGCTGAGCAGGAGAAGTAGGTAGAAAGGCGCGCAAAGAGGAGGACGCCCTGCGACGCCTCACCTCAATTCATCACTACCGTTCTTCTCCTTGAAGCTCACCATCACTCTGATTTGGATTAAGAACCTCTGTAAACACAACTTTAGTGCCCCTGTCTGTGCATCCTGTCTTCACTATACATTTCCCTTCAAATCGGAACACTTAAACGTTTCATTTCATAGCCTAAGGCAACTTTACTGATTTGTGCATGTTTTTTTTTTTTTTTTTTTTTTAAGATTTATTAACTAAATCTGAGCTGGACGATAAAGCAATAAGGTGCCTGTGGAAAATTCCTGAGCAATTAACACAAATATCTAACATTCGTTAAGCATCCAAAACTAAGACAACTTTCCAATTTACACGCCTAGCAACCAGGCCTACAAAGTCAGGCTATGTCAGGTTATCGGAGTTTATGTCGACTCTATAATAAGAGTGGGGACTACCATGGAAACCCTCAGGAAATACAGCGAAACAGATACAGCAGTGGGAGGTGATGTGCCGTGACAGAAATTGTTTTAGTTTGTGGCCTTATAAGCTGGGACAAGAAGCGGGGCAATACGACAGAGACAATAATAAATTCATCAGAATAATATTTTTAAATGCTTACAGTGTCTGTACATAATACACAAAGCAGATGTTATTAAAAAATGCATGACATTTGTGACATCAGTGAAAGCAAGTCTAGTTATTTTTGTCAGAGAAGGTTGGCTGGATGACATTGTACTTCAGGAAGGATACATTGAAAGACCTCAAAAGATTTCCAGAACCGGAAGAACAAGCTGGTCTTCTAACAGCCCCCGGAGAGCTAAACCCACTGGCTGAATCCAGTCAGGAATATGCATACAAGCACATTCCTGCCCGGCAGCGGGCTGCCCAACCTGGACCACATCCTGCCCTTGGAAAATGCAACAAACCGTGCGGACCTTAAAGGGCTAAAGAGATTTAGGTCACAGCAGCGCGAGCGATCAAACGCAGAGGAGGCGAAGGAACGGATTCATGTGAGGCACTGGCACCCGGACAAGAAGAGGCCTAACAAAGGAAACTGCAGAGATGAAGGAAAAAAGCCGTTCCTGGCCAGATGCCTGATGTACAGCGTGTAGAAGGACAAGCTGATGTACCTTTGGGTAGGGTAGAAGCTGACTTTAATATCACAATGGCAGCCAAAGACTGTGCCCCGATATGAAGCCAAAATAAGTTTACGCCAAAAATATGCCATTCTGTAATTAAATAAGTACATGGGCTGTGTGCCTGTTCTGTTGGTTTATTGGCTTTTGTCAACAGCTTTGCCTATTCGTGGCTATGGCCACGTAGAACCCAGGGTTATTACACAGCATACGAGGGCATGCTTCGAGCCCAGGTGGTAGCGTGGGGCAACAACAAAAACCCCTTGTGCCACCCTGCTGTCCTTTGGCCCATACTACACACAGATGAACTGTTTTCTTGTTCAAATGCTGTCAGTGCCAAATTAAGTATAGCACCTGAAAGATTCACCTGAAACCTGGAAACTATTAGGAATGATGGAAAGGAACATGCTACCAACATCCACACCTTTACGTCCATGACAATCCCGTGTGCCCTGCCAGGGTGTCCCCTGCCCTGCGCCCTGTGCTTCCTGGGTTGGGCTCCAGGCTTCCCGTGACCCTGAATTGGATAAGTGGTATACAGAATGGACGGATGGTTGGATGGATCAAACATCTGCCTTCACGTACAGGGTAACCATACACAGACATGCAACAGCTAAACTGTCCTGAAAATATGTTTACAGGCTGTCAGTAAACTTCATAGTGGAATTAAAAAAAAAAAAAAAAACAGAAAAGAGGAAAGATAATCTATTTAAAAAATTCTTTCAGGGTTCTGAGACCTTTTCACTCCTAATGAGGTACAAGTTTAAGGAAATGAAATACCCAAAGTATATGTGATGCAAATAACAGGTGACACATTAGAGGTATATGAGAATTTAGGCACAAAAATGGTAAGGCTCAGCAACTGTAACACCAGGTGCACTTTTTAATAGGCCAAATATGAAAGTAGGTTACTCTAAGGTGACTAATCAAATCCAATTTAAGTACATATCCTCAATTTAGCTTTGGTTTGCAAAGCACAAGATAAACCAGGGTATAAAGCCACTAGGACAATAACTACAAACAGGATCCTTCATAGTGCTGAACAACAGGAGCCCAAAAACTGTGGAAACACTACACTGGAAACACCGAGATATGATTTACGTAAAGCAAAAGATGTAGCAAACCATTAAAATCAGAAATCTATAAACAAAAGGGGTCTAGGGGAGTTCATGCAGATCCCCGTTTGCAAAGGCTGCGGCTTAATTTTGACGTTAAGTGTTCAGACGTGTCCTGCAGTGCTTACATCGCGCACCCCACCATTTGCAGAATTTACATTTTATTGATTTCCTGTTAACCCAAATGCGCTGGCACGCGGCGGGCTGTTTGAAGGACAGGAACCCGGGACCTTTCCTGGTGCAGGAACACCGCCTTAAGCAGTTTGGGCTGTGCGTTTTAGCACAGACTTGGAAAATTAATGTACAGTTCACAAAACACTTTGTGCAACTGCTTTGATATGTTTAATACACTAAATCATAACTGAAACCAACTTCACTACATACACTACAAAAGTCACACGTCATCTGTCTACTATATTACTGGGGTACAAATCTACCCTAATAAATTGCGTGAGCTCTTTCGTAACACCTTTGACTCATGGGAAATGAAGTCTATAAAGCAGAAATAAGAGGCTCACCTGACAAAAGACAAACCTGGAAAATATACTGTACAGTTTCATTAATTTACGAATCGTGGATGTCTCTGTAGTAGTTGAATACCTGCCAAGACAGGGGCAACGCGATTTCCATTTGAAATGCAAAACGTTGTTTGGAGATAAAGCTAGTACAGTATTCGTTTGTTTCTGAAATATATTCAGTTCGGAGCTGGAGGGGGCCTTGCTGAAATCTGTCCCTAACACATAGGCAAGGGGTTAGAGAAGTATACACCGCCTACAGGACGGCAACCGCGTCTGGTCAGGGGTGAGATGAAGCATCAGAAGTCAGTTCAGTGTTTCCATTTCACACAAACTGGAAGTCTTTGGACGTTCGAAAGGAACCACAGCCGTAATATTATTTACTGCATTCCTAGACTGTATATAGCTATATTTCTCAACAAATTACCCATTTATGGTTTATTTGTGGCGAAACATATTCCAGTGGAGAAAAACATAAAATTGCTAATTGCAACCAATTATTATTAGACGCAACGCTGTCTTGCATTGTCTTGAAAATAGAAACACATTATTATCAAATATTTAAAAGTAATAATACGTTGTTTAATGCATGCATGACAGCCAACAGTAAAATACACTTCATTTCAATGCTTCGTGGAAGACAAATGTACTTAGGGACAATTTCTCGCTTGGCACGCTAATCGCACGATAATTCTCGAGGTTGGATAATGATGCAACCCACGCGTTGTCAGTGACCGACAGGTGTATTTATCGTGAGATACGGAGACGTCATTCGTCAGACCCTGTGGACACAAGTATCTGCATCGAGATTATAGCAAGAGGTGCTATGCCTAATTCATACGTCACGATTTGAACGTGTGATCACCTCCGAAACGCCAATATCACTACCAGTGCTTTATAAAAAAGGGTTATGTCATTAATTCCATTAATCAGTCCGTAGTTACATCTCTTCCATTACAGTTCAACGCGAAAATGTACATGTTTGAAAAAGCCATAGGCTTGCATGTACAAAATTTTCTAAGCGTTCAGTTTAAACAAGGCGCACTGGCAGCCAAAGATGTTTCTACATGACAAAACGTGCACACACGAGTGGATGGGTGCGCACCGCTCCGGATCGCGGCGACCCGCAGCAGGTCACGTCACGGTTCGCCGCATCATCTGCACGCACACTTACCGACAATGATCCCGCAAGCGCTCGCGAGTCCAATCTGCTTCTTCAGAGCCACTCCGGAACCCCCGGACTCTTTGCCGGCATCCGACGACTCCGCTTCTGCCGCCGTATTCCCCCTCTGCCTCGGACCATCGGTCATTTTGCTTAGAATTATGCCCTTAATTCTGCTGTCTACTTTATGTGGTCTTTGCAATGATGGGCGACGGTCTGATGCGCTATAGTACTATGAACCCTACAGTTTAAATACTTTGATGTAGGCCTAGTTATTAAATTGCGATGGAGCTCGTGTAGATCATTCAGTAAATGCAGATTAACATTAAAGAGCATGCTGCCATCGTTGCTGTGCTGTTTGGTGACAGAAAATTAAACACTCCTCACTTTTGACTATTTCTGCTGTTTCTTTAAGCAGAATTTGATGTTTCACACATGCTCAAGCATCTTTCTTTTGCAGGGAACATCGCGAGCACGACTGATGCGACCCCATGTACCCAATCACATCAGTTTACAGCTATTATTAGAATCGGTCACGACAACGTATGTATTTTTTTTAATGTTTCGCAAAAGCGGCTTTAAATTTTATGATGGAAACAAACATTTTGGCACGGAAAGCTTATAAACTAACATCATTCGTTAAGACGAAATTTCATCATTTCAGACGAAATAATAAAGAATGAGGTAAGTTTGGCTTGTTCCTAACCGTGAATCGTACCTGTTCTTAATCTTACCATACTATTTAACTATATAGATTTGCGGCCGTTCGTGTCTATTTTTTAAGCGGAAAAACAATACAATAGTTTACGTATTCACCATCGATTCACCTACAGCCGTGAATATGAGCAGTGTTTTGGCGAGTAAGATCCCATTAACCTTCGACGCATTATCCAGACACGGATTTATGCAAAGTTTAGACCAAGCATATTAACAATCTTCCCCCTTATTCCATTGATTGCGAAGTCCTCCTTTCACTGTTTAATCACATTAATTGTAAACTTGCTGATAGTTCCCCGTTTGTTTTATGGAGCTTGCACGAAAAAAAAAAAAAAACCTTCAACCAGAACGTTAATTTCACGATAGTCCGTAATATTACCCCTTCTCCCGAAAATTAGTACAAACAGTAGTTTCATCTGCAGTATTATGGTCTATGCCTGCTGGAAGCATTTATATTTACGTAGAGTAGCGCCTCCCCCCTTTTTCGTTTAGTTTCTCAAACAGGCTCCTATGAGTGATGCGCCTTTTTCAGGTCTAAATACGCTTCCTACACCTGCACCTTTGTAAAGTTTTATATTTGTTGATGGCAAAAACAGTGTCAGTTGAACAGAACCGATAGAGCCTGGATGATAAAAATGTCCCACTTTAATAGCAGTTTGCATTAGGATTATGCCAAGCGCTTATGCACGGTGACCTTGAGATCGACTCATGTGAATGCTGCCGAGTTTGTTTTTCTTTGGGAGGAAAATTAATTTCGGGTCCGTTTTAAAATGTGCAAAGAGGGGAAAAAAACTTAACGAGAAAGTGTAATAACTATGTTTTGTTAATTGGATATTCATGTTTTAAATTGAAGTCGCTCTCTTTGTCTGCAAATGTTTAGCATCCGTCTTTTAATTAGTTAAACCATGCAGTGAGTACTGAGTACTGATCACGAGGCCCCTTCTATCAACATTGGGTTTTGGTAACATACTATCCGAGATGGCCAGATGAGATAACGCGCACGTGTTTTTGTTTTTACTGTAATTATTAACATGATACGACAAAATGAGGACAGCATGTGACCTCTTATGTCAGCATGCATTAATCAAACAGGTAGGTTGTGTTCGCTTTCCAGCATCCGTGCCGTGACCAACAGATTAAAATTTCCGATGCGCGCTCCGGGCTCGGGAGTGACTCATGCGCGTCAGGGCGAGGCTCCTGTGCACGAGCTACGCCCTTAGCGCAGCCACGGCTCGCGTCCAACCAGACGGGCACGCGCGCACACCAGTGAACCAAGTACACACAGCAAGCGACGCACAAGCCTGTACTGGAGTGTGGCCACGCTTATAATGCCTTAAGGAGAACAGTTCAGACCAGAACGCTACTAAAATTACATGGAAACACTTCTAGCTGGAGCACAAAGTGTCTTATGACGGTATGGGAGTAGGCAGATTTGTTTACAAAAAACTCAGGGATGCAAATTGCATCAGTTCTTCGTTCCTGCTTTACATTTTACTACTGCTCACTCTAAACCATAACCACTCCCAACCCCCAATATTCACTTTGAATATGAAATGGACATTCTGCAATGGGGTTTTAAAGTTATTTGTGCACGGCTACAGAAGAGGGAAAAAGCCATAAACTAGACTGTGAGAGTAGTTTGTGAGAAACATGTTCATGCTTTCAAAAGGAGCATTACAATTGCTTAACATGTTCGATCAGTAGTGTAGAAGGCCTTCAACCTTTGCTTGACCTTTTGTGATCTTTCATTTGTGTTTCAGCCGCTTTGTAACCATGACCACCCTCATCCTTTGGCTGTTCCTCTCACCTTTTCAAATAGAACTTGCTTCAGGGATATGAATCATGCTCCCTTTGTTGTCCGATAAGCATTTTTGCTTTGTGTCATGTTTCTACCCATGAAAATCACTTCCTTGACAAGTGACACTACTGAAAGAAAAATTTAAACACTGTCCTACAGCCAGCCCCCAGTCAACTGTTTCCTTGTTTTGAACCGATGCAACATACACAGAGTACCAATAGTTACCCGTCTTAACTGCTGAACAAAACCGTAAACGTCCTTCTTTTGGTATGCCAATGAAATAACCAACAAGCAAAAATAAACTTAAATAATAAATGGACTGTGACTGACAGCTGGAGGTGTAGATGACGGCACGGGTTCTCTTTCAAAGATTACTCACAAACTTGTCAGTTACAGAGAAGCACACTGGTTGTTAGAAAAGGCCAGTACAATGCCAGGTACATCACAAAAAAAAAAAACCCTTTACTTCAGCAGACAGTCAAAACGAGGGTGGCCCAACACTACAAAATTGGGCAACTCAATCACCAGGATGCAAAGTGCATTCTCTGGGGGTGGATACAGTTCCAGCAAGGTCAAGCATACTGCATTCTCAGTGCACATGCAAGTCATGTGCGGCCGTTCAAATGTCTCCCTCTAGAGGCCGATGGTGTAAGAGCGGCCGGCTGGGTTGTGGATGGCTGAGCAGATGGGTTCTGTCACCGCCCACTCGTACCACACCTTCTTTCCATTGTTGCACCTCCAGAACCTCACGCTGACATTGTCACCTCGTGATAAAGGTACTGGCTGCTGCAGGAACCAGCAAAAAAAAACTTCAGATACATAAAACAAACCCGCAAGGGGCAGTTGCAGATTAACTAGGGAGAAACAACAACAAAAGATGTTGAGGAAACTTACTTTGAGCGGGAACAAAATGGGGAACCAAGAGAACATTCCAGGAGAGTGAGTCTCTGGTTTAATACCTGGCAGAGACACATACTGTAGTTAGTGGTGTTCCATATGTACAACTAGCAAGTATCATGTGACTTATCCCACACCCACCATTACCGCAAAGCACATGATGGTAGAGGACTGTCACCGCAGTCGCCTATCAAAACTGGACGCGGACCAGGGGGCTTACTGAGTGTTATGTCTTTGTACAGTGTGGTCTCAAAGTAGCCTGCGAAGCCGTGAAGCACTGAGTTGCAGCCCACCGAGAACCGCAGACACTGATACCGGTTATTGTTCATGTCTGTGGGAGACAGGAGCAACGCATCAGAGGTCAAGCACTGCTTTAACTCCATGTGGAAAAAATTAGTCCAGAAAACATAGTGGGCGGGACTATTGTGAGGCGCCAATCACTGGAGAGAACCAATAGGGCGCTTCCTTAGAAATGGAGATTTATGGATGACAACCCCACCCACTGTTGATTTCATGGCTCCGCCCCTACAGTAGCCATAGCAGCAGGACTGGCTCACCTGTGCTAGGGTGGATGAAGGTGAAGCAGGGCAAGGGCTCTGCCAGCTGGTGGAAGTTGTGCAGTCGCACCACATAGGGTGTCTCGAAGTGACACTCGGGGTCCTTGTCCCGCTCCCGGCAGCCCCGCACCTCGTTGTACAGCTTGGAGGATGACAGGGGGGCCAAAAAGGAAGTGTAGGCACAAGGGATGCTCACGCCGTTGTCTGAAACATCACAGCATCATTACTCAGCATGTTTCAGCACGCACCTCTTCATAAGCTGATATATCTACCTCATAAATGGCAGACAATTTGATTCTAACAGACACTGATAGACAACAGAATTTATATCCCAAATCTTATAGGGTAATTACTAGAAGGATTACAGGAAAAACATATGCTGTTGTTACCGGGGACAGGGACAATTATGTTGCTTTAAGCTACCGAAGATAACATCCTCTGAAAATAAAACATTTTAAATGAACCAAATTAGACAAAACTTCTATTCTTTAATGCAGTGGCATTTTCCCGCACCCTTAAGAAAGTGCTGTGCTCCATCCAGGCACTCAGGGGACAGCTCGTTGTCGCCAAAGGACCCCAGGAGCTCGCTCACAATGATGTCTGCCTTCTCTGGCGCCACCCACTCCCGCATGTCACTGGACACCACCGTTACCTGGTCGCCCCACTCCTCAAACTTCCAGTTCTCTAGCCTGCAAAACACACACAAACTCAGAATATGTCCGATCAAGCTGCGGAGCCAATGTGGTGAGAAGACCCTGACACCACCATCCAGCAAACTCACGTGATGACAGCATTGGGGTTCTTCTCCACGGCGTAGATCCTGATCTTCCGGTCAGCCTGTTTGGCTGCCCGCAGGGAGGCGTTTACCAGGGGCCCTCGGCCTGCTCCAAGCACCATAAGGACTCTGAAAGAAAGACCACAAATGGCCCTGAGCATCAACAACCCTACTACTGGCCAATCCGAACGGCTATCTTAACATGCCCGTGTATACCATGAACCCTACTAATGACCAATCAGAAGAGTCCTTCTTGACAGCACGTAGCAGTATCCTGCATTGCTCATGGCGATACTCACTGTACGTTTGTCTCCTTTTCTTCCTCTGGGACTCTGTCCAGCAAACACTTGTAGACTGCCTGGGAACCAAACACGAGATAAATAAAACCAGCAGCCTACAGCTAACGCTCTCCAAAACATAGACACATGCACCAAAACATCTGGCTCTAGTAGGTAAAACTTCTAGAACCAGATGCATTTTACTAGCATGCGTCATACCTGCTGGTACTGGGAATATTTAACGGGATCCTTCTCGAAGACTTCGTATGTCTGAGATTCTAGATTGTCCATGAGGGGCTAACAGAGGAGAACTGTGTTAAAATAGCAGTCCATAACATCCAGCTGGAACACCTTCACTAAAGAACGCATAGCACCTGAAGAGGAGACTGGAGGTAGTCCTCATAGCCCTTAGCAAAAAGCTCGTAAGAGTTTGGAGCAGGACGGTTCTGGTTTAGGTACTCCAGGTACTGCAGATATGAACGGAAGTCCTTCTCACTGTGACGACTTGTTCCAGTGAAGATGAACTGGACCTCGAGCTGGAAGGGGAACGTGACACATTTAATCAAAACATGAAAAACAGATTGCAGTGCATAGCAGTGCTGAAAGATACAGACCATACCTTAAAGAGACGGAATATTATTCGCTGATGGGCCTTGGACAGCACAGGAAACCCTTTTTTATTGGTCAGGAAGATGCTAGTGGGCAGAACAGCAGCTTTAATTGGCTCGCCGAGCCACTTGTCAATCACGGAATCTGAAGGCATGTCCGGACCAATCTCTATGGCTGCAGAAGATGAAGAAAGAACCAAGAGTTTTACAAATATTCCAGTAGCAAATACCAAAAACCTTCTCACAACTGAAATTAAATTTTGTATATGAGGAGTAGGATGCAGTGGACCATTATCCTGTTTACCAGTGCGTGTATTAATGACACAAACGTACAGTATCTCCATATGCCATTCACATGTTCATACACTTCAGTGCACCCAAAGGCCTTGGAACGACATTCACAAGTTCAGTGGAAAACAAATTAACATCACTAATTTTATTTTTGTGCCACATTACAGTTTAACAAAATGGTCTGCGGCAAGGTTTCCACCTCCCCCAAGACATGATTTCCTCCTCCCTACCACCCTTACCCAGACAAATCCTCTTGTTGTAGTCACAGAGAGTGCGGAATGAATGCCACCTTGGAGGAAGGGAAAAAAAATAAAAAATGAGCACACACACACAACACTTAGCTGAGCCAGGCCAAAATCTAAACCAGAGTCTCAATGTCAACACGAGGAAGACACTGCCCTTACCAAGACCACGTCTTCTCGTCATCTCCGCAGTCATCCGACTGCTTCGCTGGCTCGTTCTCAATGATGTCATCGCGGACATCTTCAGGGGCCATTAGGGGAACCCGGATCCAGAACTAACATGAAGAGCAGGTCTGACCATTTAACCAGGTTACCAGTGAGCAAATGCAGGAGCAGGTAGTGCAAACGGTCTGTATGCCCCCCCCCCCCCCAATGTTGTGTCCTCCCCAGTACTAGTATTTTATTTTAAGCCTCAGCACCATTTGCTGCAACGCAAACTGCAGCGTGTAACTGAAGAACCGTTACTGTGTGTCTGGGGAACTTAAGCTGTTCAACAGTAGTGTCAAAGCAGAAGGATTTTCAATAATTACAGGCAAGTACGTTACCACACTAGAAAGGTGGAAAGCGTTCACACGCTTTTTTATTCACCTGTGTAAGTGGCCGATATTTCTGCAGCACAGATGTGTGTCCATGTATAAATGGTAGTTGTTCTTATGGCCAATGCATATGACAAACTTATGAATCTGTGATGCCAGACAGCAGTCTTACCATACAGGAGTGGTGGCCCGTGCTGATGTGATTGAGCAGGAGGCGTGCCAGGTTGGCACAGCGAGGGCTTTTCAGTGAGATCATGAAGGCTGGTAGACCAAGATACGCAGAGAAGTTCAACTCTTGCACCAAAGCCTGTATAAGGAGGGGAAATGGTGTCTGACACCAACATTCCGGGTAGGATGCCAACACTTGCCAGTTCTACGCCTCTCGTCTGGTTTCAGCCTCCCACTCACCGCCTCCGAGTTCCTTCGCTCTACCTCGACCTCCGAATCCGTCTCGATCCACGACGATAGCTTGCCCACGATCAGGGTGTTCCAGTCTGCAAGGAAGCACACAATCCTGCTGAACACCCACCATTGCCAGTCACTCAAACTTCACACTGTGCACATAACACGTTCCAGGCTGCATTAAACAACTAGCACATGCGACGAAGAAAGAACGTGATCTGAAGTGTGACAAACTAACGGAAACCTCATCCAGTTTAAAAGCTGTTCCTGTTAAAACAGCGTGTTAGTAAACGTCAAGTAAATGCGGGGAGGAGCCTTCCTTATCACGCTCTCCAGCGCATCCATCAGCACCACTCACCTCTCCCGCATAGCAGAAGGTCAGAGCGCGTGCATGCCCCGTGACGAGCCCGTGCGGGGTCCAATTCGAACTCTCTCCGGAAGCGTGGATGGAACAGCGGCATGCACAGGAAATCAAATCTGCCAGGGAAGGTCGCACACAAGCAAAACGCAGCTTTACACATTTCCCCTTAACCAGTAGGCGTAACGCGCCAGATGATTACATTACATAGGACGTCTGAACGCTGGCTGGAAATACATGTTACTAGCAGTTATCTTGCTACGACTATAAAATAAATATATATTTATTTCGTTGATTATCGAGTTTGTGACCTATTGCATATTTCAATAATTTAAATGTACAGGGCATTTAGAAAAGTACAGTTAATTATACTCAGTACCGTTAAGGCATAAATGATCATTTTGGAATTATATTAAGCAGTAGTTGATGACTGATCAAGAAATCTGTATTGCCTACGTTAGGTTATGTAACATTCCTGAGATTGAGTTAATTAGCCTATGTACAGTAATATAAAACGTTTAACTCGAAAAGGAAAATCAGTAACTAATAGGAATCAGATCACAATACACAACGTACATAGGGAAAACAACTTCAAATTTAATTAAATTTACAGATAATCAATACATTTTCATATGAAATCAGTAGCAAAGGTTTTAAAACGGGTTATCTGCAGAACGCGTGGTGATTTGTTCGGACAACCAGGCAAGCAGCATGCTATACACGTGTGAAATAAAACTTAGCAAAGTAACGCTACGCGGTTACCGTTCTTGAGCATCACGTGTAGCTAACTAGCAAGTAGCTAATGAATGTGCGATTGGCATTTCGTCCACATCTAACCCCAGTAAAACATTATTTTAAAAGGAACTCTGAGGGCTTACCCTAATTTAGCGACTGCGGCAAGTGTGTCCGCAACTTCAGGAACGCAGTTTAAATCTCTCCCACAAGAGACTCGACTCCCGGTACTGGCAGACGCCATCGTTCATTGAGCGGCGGAGCACCGGAATAAGTACTTAAGTCTTGAACCCTAACAAAGAAACTGGCCAGTTGCGGCTCTTCAAGAGACCGTCCTAAAATCTAAATTCATACCGACTTTGAGCCAAAATGACGAGTTTTGCCCGCACAGTTTCCTACCGACAGCATCCAATCGCTGACGAGGGAGGTATGTCGTTCACTGTCCTCCATACACAGCAGGCGCAACGGTCACGTGTTTCCCGTGTGTGCGTTGAGAAAGCCAATGGGAGATCCTTGTGTATTTTTCCTTACAAATTAAAAGTCTTAGATACCGGCCCTTACATCTTGCAGTTGTTTAGTTTACTTAAATTGGGCAAGATTATTAAAAACCATACAGCATAATATAAGAATTTCCAATACGTAAGGATCCATAATACAGTGGGTGTTCCGCAAGTGAGAATTGATGATTTTAAAGGCCAATAGAATCAATCTAATGTTTTATTTTGAAACAAAAACATAAAAGCCATTGGTTACAGGAAATGTGTTTGTTACATCCTCTTTACCTGATAGCCCGCCTTGGTCACGGTCTATTTGTAAAGAAGTTGCATGCGGTGCATGTGCGTTTCACCAGAAAGTTATGAGGTTTAGTTGGTGCTGATCCTTGAAAACACTACATTGAGTACAACTTAAAACTTGCGAATATTTGGCTGGAGAGTTAAAGGAATGTGGATGACGCAAACATTGCAAATCGTTTTCAAACATTAAGTTAAATAAACTATCAGTAAGCTTCACTGGAATTTTAAGGAATGGAGACAAAGTCATCTCGTTCGACAGATGATCTGTTGTGTCTTCTCTGCGGTGGCATTTCAAACGATGCCGTGGTTATGACCTGTAGCCACGGCTTCTGCAAAGTCTGTTTACAGCAGTATTGGGAACAGTCGGGTTCTCTGCAGTGTCCTGTTTGTCGTAGGAAGATTTCCAGTTATGTGAGCCTGTGCAATATAGAAAATGTTTGCTGCAACACAGTTAACTCTGCTCGGAAGGAGGAAAACTACAAGTCTAATCAGATTCTTAAACAAGACGAATGCAAGGTTTGTCCAGTTTATTTTCTGTGTTTTAAAAGTTACTTTAAAATCTGAGAAAACACATCTTTTATTAACTGTACTACACACTGGGCAAACAAACGTAGTGTAGCCGCGATTTAATTTTTAGAAAATGCGTTGAAGTTCCTTAAATCTTGTCCGTCTCATTTAGACCCAGATCATAAAGAAATTGAGAAAGCTGGTATTCGAGAACCAACCTCCACAAAGAAAACAGCTGGCAAAGGGTGCCACGCAGATGTCACCTGCGAAGCAGATGTTTCGGAAAGTGAAGTCTGAAAAGCCAGAAGATGAATTTCTGCCTTTAAATGCAAGTGGAGAAATTAAACCGGAAGTCAAGTTGGAAGATGTCCCGCTTTTTCAGGTTGGGGTCTTGTGTGTAGGTGGTCGTCGGACCTACTAGCCAAAAAATGCAGAATACGATGTGTGTTCCTTGATGTTTTCCGATACGTATAATCACACTGTTGGAATATTTCTCTAAATTTAAATACTACACCTGTTGTGGACTGATGGTTGTAGTTCACTTACGTTACTGAAAATAGATATAGCAGATGCAACTTATGTTTTTAAACACGTTTTGCGTTCGGCATACTTTAGTAGGAATTGAATGCTAGGTAACTTGTGGATTCTGGATTGATTGATTGATTGGATGTGGGCAGGAAGCAGAAACAACAATTTGCATTTCTCAGCGTCGAGAAAAAAAACAAAGAAAAGGGCAGCCAGGAGAAAATACACCAGGGAAAAATCAAAGCTTTCTAGAGTGATACCTCCCGGTGCAGAAAAATAACGGATTTATTTGGCAGCAGTAATGTTAGTGGGAACCCAGGAGCCATGCTGGTGAGGGACAGCGTGAAGAGACAGCACGAAAATGAGGACCAGGGCCTGTCAACACATTAAGAGTTGTGCCCGTTTCCCAGAGTATAGTGGTAAGTAGGGAAAGTCAAAGCGAGGCGCAGGCAGTGATATGAAGTTCAGGTCAGCAATAAAAGTTGCCTACTAGACCACAGAGCTCTTCACCCCGCTTGATTGCATTTGTGCGGCTCATGTTGGACATGTCAACTGACGGAGATGTAACGTTGCTAGCAAACCATTGCAGGCATTAATCTTCTTGTGATTAATAAAGATGAATTGTGTACTCGTCTCTTAATTAGTGAATTCTTTGTGCGTGCCCTTGTCTCCCCCTTTCTTCACACCTGTCCACACTGAAGTTTAGCCGGTTTCCTCCTTCTCCTTCCACACTATGAGAATTGTCACCACTACCATGTGCTGCAGCAAAGCCTTGCTTGTCTTGCATGAGTAATGCATGGCCTGATTCTCCTTGTTTTGTTTTGTTTCAGGATATTGAGCACAAGAAAAGGTAACGCAAGTCGTTTTCTTTCCCTCACGTTTGTGTGTGTGATGCAAAACTTTTTTTTTTTTCCACATACAAGGTTAATGATTCTCTACATCTCCTTACTAGGTGCAGTAAAAGAGATGACGTTCAGATAATTTTGCCCAGCACTCATCTTCATCCATGCTCTGACAAGAAGGGATTGGAGTCCACCAAAGAGGCGCCTCTCGCCAAAACACTGTCCATCACTGAAAGCCTTATTGTCGGAGGTCAGAACGCTTTGATGTCACCTCTGAACGGGGGCCGCAAAATCCCGCCCTCCAGCGATCCCACTCCTGCTACCACTGCCACGATACGAAAGAATCTGTGCATGGACTGTGGGCGGAGCTTTGGGACGGCGAGTGAGCTGAAGGAGCACCGGAGGGTGCACGCACTGAAGAAGCCTCACGTGTGCGCCGTGTGTGGGAGGAAGTACTCAGCTGTGTCGGAGCTCAGGCTGCATGAACGCCTTCACACAGGTGATCGCCTGTGGTCCTGCTCACACTGTGGCAAGAAGTTCGTGCGCAAGAGCGGCCTGAAGCTGCACAGCCTGCACCACACGGGAGAGAAGCCACACCCGTGCTCGGTGTGTGGCAAGAACTTCACCCGCAAGAGCGTCCTGCAGCTCCACGAGAAGCGGCATGCCGGCTGGAAGCCCTTCTTCTGCATGTACTGCGGGAAGACGTTTGTCACCACCACTGCGCTGCGCATGCACCAGACCAAGCACACGAAGCAGTGGCTGCACTGGTGTCCCCAGTGCGACATGGGATTCGGGAGGGCTGAGGACCTCAAGGTGCACCTGCTCAAGCACTCGGGCCAGCGGCCATTCGCCTGCTCCTACTGCGACAAGCGCTTCCTCCGGAAGCAGGGCCTGACGCTGCACGAGCGCATCCACACTGGCGAGAGGCCGTACGAGTGCGGCGAGTGCGGCAAGGCCTTCAGCCGGTCCTCGCACCTCAAGTCGCATCAGGTGACGCACACGGGCGAGCGGCGCTACAAGTGCCCGCAGTGCGGCAAGGGCTTCGGCCAGAAGTCCAGCGTCAAGGTCCACCAGCGCATCCACACGGGGGAGAAGCCGTACGAGTGCGACGACTGCGGCAAGAAGTTTGGCGCATCCGGGGACCTGCTCAAGCACCGGCGCATCCACACGGGGGAGAAGGCATACAGGTGTGCCGAATGTGGGAAGTCCTTCCGGCATGCAGCCACGCTCAAGGTGCATGGCGTGGTGCACTCGAGGGAGAGGCCGTTTGCCTGCGTCGTGTGCGGGAAGCGGTTTGGCCGGGGCCAGGGCCTCAAGGAGCACCTGAAGACGCACAGCGACAAGCGGCCGTACAGCTGCACGCAGTGCGGCATGCGCTTCAACTCCTCGACGACACTGAAGTCACACCAGATCATCCACGAGGCCGACGGACCATACCGCTGCTCGCAGTGTGGGAAGAGCTTCAGCAGGAGCGACACTTTTAAGACGCACCAGCAGGTCCACTCGGGGGATAAGCTCTTCAAGTGCACAGAGTGCGGGAAGTGCCTGAGCACCGCCAGCAGCCTCAACCTGCACCAGCAGAACCACAGCAAGAAGCGCATGTTCGACTGCAAGCACTGCGGGAAGAGCTTCAGCTCGCTGGCGTACCTCAAGCAGCACGAGCGGACGCACACGGGCGAGAGGCCGTACCTGTGCTCGCTCTGCGGCGAGGGCTTCTACTCCCAGAGCATGCTGGCAACCCACGTGGCGCGCCACACGGGCGCACGCCCATACCCGTGCCCACGCTGTGGGAAGACGTTCAGCCAGCCTTCGCTGCTCAGGAAGCACGCGAAAACGCACGTCAGCGGCAGGGCGTTCGAATGCGAGGAGTGCGGCAGGAGCTACACCCGCAAAGATAAGCTGAAGTCGCACATGCGCGCGCACAGTGCAGCGCAGTGAGGCAGGTGGCAACGACCACAGAATGTTTGCGTGAACAGCGAATGATTGTACTTTTTTTTTTTTTTTTTTTTTACACCTCAAACTTGTTGTTTTATTTTTTGGGACAGTATGTAACATTAGACTTCTGATTGTCTAGCGAAACATTGTATTTGTAGTTAGCCATGTTAGTTTTCCTGTTTTCCAGTCGATGTAGAACATACTGACGTTGAACTCCGAACGGTGGTAAAACGTGTCTAGTTTACGTGAGCGTTGAATACGGAAAACGCAGCACAACTTTGTAGCTTGGGTTATTTTTGACATGTAGTGCCATTTGGTGCCGATGCTGTCTGGAATGGCTTTTTGTTTCTTTTCATGTGATGTTTTTGAAGAGGCTTTCAATCACGTTGCATTGTCAGCCTGAATCCTGTTACATTAAATGTCAGAATAATCATGCGTTGCTTTAATTGTTTGGTGATTCTGAACTTGACCGGCTGCAGTGCAATTTTAGTGACATTCAAGCGCAGAAAGTAAACATTAGTTTTTTTTATAGGGATTTGTGTAATGAAGTAATGAACACCTAAATTAATACCTGTTCACACGAAATGCACACTTGTAAAGTCACCCAGATTAGTTGGTTCATGTGAGTAGATAGCGTTACAGGAAAATCTAGAATGATTGGTACTCACAAATTCTTAGATAAGCAGGTAACAAGTTTAGCAGCAGCTATATTTTAGTGACCTATATGTGCGATTTAGGACTGGACATTTTGGGTATTTTGAAAATGCTACAATATGAGAAAAAAAAGATCATAGCCACCTTTTAGTTGCATTTTAATTTTTTCTTATACCATACATCGTTATGCAATTACGTACTCTGGCCACCAGATGTCAGTATAAGCCTCAAGGTAGTTTGTTGACAATAGTTGCACACGTAGTCATACTCAGTGTAAACAAATCGCACAGATGGTGTTATTTTTGGATTTTGGCTGTTAAATTTTCAATTTGTAGCTTTTCATACATAGCCATTTTCGTGCCTTTGGAGAAACTTTTTACTACGTAAGCCATCAGATACCATTGCTGTCAATAAGCCTCGAGATACACGCAATCACTCAAGCAGAAGGAACGCAATGTGCACTGATCTGTCAACACGCAACACGTTTGGGACGCATGTTCTGTGGGTCAGAAATATCTGGATTGGGGGATTAACTAGTTCACGCGTGTTCTGTATCCACCCGAGAGATAAATGTTAAATTACCGTGACACTTCCAAATTCACTTGAATATACGTTGCTTGTTTGCGTGCCAGTTTGCACCCACTTTGCTTCTGTTGACATCAGGCTAAGGACTATTCTTTACCAGCCGTCTTAGTTTCCCTTTTAAAAATGTTACACAATAATCCACGCCTCAGAATGGGTCCGGATTTAGCACAGGATTCGCCCGGTTTGACCACCAAAAGCAATTACGACGAATCCCAAGCAAGTGAATGACTGCGATTCTGGTGGTCACAAATGTACAAATCCATTAGCAAAGAGGTAAGTAAAAGCATAAGGATGTGGGAGATATGTCGATGAAAGGTGCCGTCCCAGGGATGATATGGGAGAAATATATGTCATTTCTGAAAATCTACTGTATCTAATAGATCGTAAATGTCACAACCTGGTGCTGTAATGATGTATTTCCATTTTTTTCACCCACTCCCTCCCTTTCCATTTTGATCAGGAATGCCAGAATGACTCACTACATTATATGGCTGCTGTCACGAATTTTTATTTTCAGGAAAAGCCCATTTTTCTCCCTTTTGCCGGGCGCCGCTCCCCCTCCCCCGGTCCCTCAGCGAGACAGCGAGGCGCTGTGCGCGCTTCCGTCGAGCGCGTGCCCGGCCGGCGTGTGCGAGCGGGCGCGTGGGACAGCGAGCGAGCGAGTCGAGCAGAAGGCTGTGTGATGCGTGCGCACTTCCGCGGGCGCGACGACAAGTGCTCGGGCACGAGGGTGACTACGAGCGGACGGTGCCGCGCTTGAGAGAGAGTCTGCGTTCCTTGCACTGTGTGAGGTGTGCTTGGTGAAGGGGGGGTTGTTAACTCAGGACCTCTACTGAAAATGTAGCAGCCAAGTCAGAGAAACTGAATCTGCAAGCTAGTGGATAACGATCAAACATATACATTTACTGCTCTATATACAACATATATCACGTGACCACATAAAACATCAGCCTTTGTAATCAGATGCTCTCAACTGTATTTTTCCACATTCCTCATTCTCCACCCTCAGTCTTTAAGAACATAAAACAATAATGTAAGAAAATGTAGACTCGAGGACTCTGTCTCCTTGACAACAGTCACCAAGCAACTATCACTTGGCACACAATTCTTTTACCTCCCTTCAATTCCCCAAGGCACTCATACTGTGCTCACGGTCTGCCATGAGGGTTTTGTCCTAATTTACCCTGGATCGAAATTGTCACGCTATAGCATGTCACTGGAAGGTATTAATTAAATGAAAACTGTGCTTGTTAAAGAAATGTTACATGCTGGACATGTAAGAGACAAGATATTTGAACTCCATCCATCCCAACTGCTTATCCTGTACAGGGTTATAGACATTTTTAATGTACAGTACAGTCAGTTATTTAATCAGCATGACAGATGAATATTACATCTGCAAAACATATCGAGTGTCAACTGAATAACTGAATGAAAAACGTTGTGGAGACAGGAGGCGTTTCAATTAGCACTCAAACATGTCCTCGTGTGCGTAGTAAATGTTTTAAAATTTAAATGAAGCACTAGACAGTCATTTGCAAACGTTCGAAAAGAGTTGTGTTTATTACCTCTTCGGTGACAGGTACTGCAGTGCGATGACCAGTGTGCTCACCCATGTGTGTGCGTCGCCACGGCAGCTGTGCAGCTGCAGAGTGGAGCATGTGGCTAAGATGAGGGCTCTAGTACAGCCAGCTCCGCCTCTCCTGTGAGCCCTTATCAACAGAAGGTCCAGATCCGAGACTCGATTTGTGTATGGTTTTTTTTTTTTCAGCGTGGGCTGATGGGTCGTGTGTTTTCGGAGGTATGAGGTGTAACGTTCAGTTCTGTGGTCATTCTGTGTGCTGTCTGAAGGTCGTCGTGGCGAACGCTCCTCGGCAACAGGGTGTACTGTTAGGAAAAGGGGCCTGAGGTATATCTACTGGGCCTCTCTGTGACCCTTCGTATGTGTTTGTCTACAGCCTATACAAAGGTTTCTAGTAAAACAGCTATAGGATAACACATGTTGTTTGGGGGACATCATTGGAACCACTACATTATTTTTCACTTCCCATCATGCCATGTTTTATGCTCCATGCCCCACCCCCTTTACGTAATGTCTTCTGCTTCCATTCTTTTCATCTTCCAACAGCCAAATCTACTCCCCTGCCTCTGTGTTTAACCTGCCTGCCCCCCCCACCTTTCTCTGCCTCTTTCTGTGTCTCTGCCTCTTTCTGTGTCTCTGCCTGCTCCTCTCTCTCACCTGTCTCTCCCTCTTTCTGTGTCTCTGCCTGCCCCTCTCTCATCTGTCTCTCCCTCCCTCCCTGATGTGTGCTTCTCAGGAGCAGAAGGAAGGCCTCCACCATAGGCTCTCATTTTGGGACATCTGGATTTTGTGCCCAGAAACTGAATTTAAGTAAGTGGAGTACGAGAACATGTAGGCAACACCCTGCCGTTATGTCACTGGGTCTGTCTGAGCAGGAATGGCATCAGACTCAGTTACATGACTCATGACTCATTTCCTTCTGAGGACCCTGAACAGAAATGGTGATCCTTCATAAGAAGAAGGTTTTTTACTGCTTTGCAGCGTGGCCTTCTGAAGAAAGAGGAAAAGGCCACCGTTTGTCACTTAGAGCAGAACCCTGTCTTCTGCCAGTCAGTCTGCATGTATCATGACATAGAGGGTAGAAGATCACATTTTCTGCCAGTGTGTTTTCAGCACACCAGAAGTGCTTTTTTATACAGTGATCTGTGTGCATGATGGACATTTTAATGCTACACTACATCTACCTTCATGTGACGTCAGTGTTTTTGAGTGTGAACTTTCAAAATTATTTGTGAGATTAGTGGTCATATTTCATTGTACTTGGAGTGACAGCTTCACACAAGTCAGGGAACATTTAGATTACATGCCCTGTAACCCTAGATAACAGCAATCCAGGAGGAGCATTTACATTACATGCCCTATAACCTTAGATAACAGCAATCCAGGAGGAACATTTAGATTACATGCCCTGTAACCCTAGATAACAGCAATCCAGGAGGAACATTTAGATTACTCCTCCTGTGTGTCCTTATGTAGCCTCACAAAAGCCCTGTTTTTTATTTATACTCAAAACACTGTGATCAGGTACCCATGGTCTCAGACAGTAAACCATGTGCAGTTCAGTGGGACAGTCCTGTTACTATTTCACTTTTTCATAAATCTATCCATGTATGCCTGCTCCATCTGTCCTGTGCCATCTATCCATCCCCTTCTACTCCATCTTGTCTTGCTCTACGACTCCCCATCATGTCCTGTTCTGTGGTTCTGGGTCTACCTCCCCTCAGTATGATGTTTTCTGGTTCATGACCTCATTACGTCCTCCACCTATGGCAGAACTTTATGAGTCTCCATTTAGGCAGAGCCTGCAGTAACTTGCTTCCTTGCGCAAGATGACGAAACCTCATTTATTAAACCCATCTGGTTAATAATTAAGAAAATGTCAGATGTTTGTGTGCTTACTGAAATGATTAATGACAGTGTAAAATGGTCAAACTGTTTCTAGAAAAAAAGGCATTAAATTATGACAGCATCTAATTAAACAAAATAATTCAAACTGTCAAAGGTCGAAATATCAATCAAAACATCAATAGATCCATGTCCAATAGAGTTGTCATCTCTCTGACTTGAATATCTGAATATTAGAGAAATTCCAATGCACAAAAACATAAAAACAAGAGATGAGGTGGTGTGATCACCCTGTGTTTGTTTTGTGTGCTCACCCTGTGTTTGTTTTGCGTGGTCACCCTGTGTTTGTTTTGTGTGGTCACCCTGTGTTTGTTTTGTGTGTTCACCCTGTGTTTGTTTTGTGTGGTCACCCTGTGTTTCAGCTGGTGTGGTCGCCCTGTGTTTCAGTAGGTGTGGTCACCCTGTGTTTCAGCAGATGCGGTCGTCCTGTGTTTCAGTAGGTGCGGTCGTCCTGTGTTTCAGTAGGTGCGGTCGTCCTGTGTTTCAGTAGGTGTGATCATCCTGTGTTTCAGCAGGTGCAGTCGCCC
>JABJVR010000065.1:575653-620379 GCA_025773905.1 Chitala chitala
TGAGCTCAGAGAGAGAGAGAGAGAGAGAGAGAGAGAGAGAGAGAGAGAGAGAGAGAGAGAGAGAGAGAGAGAGCGTGTGTGTGTTTGTGTGTGGTGTGACAGAGAGAGCAATGCACGTACTCATATCCTTGAAAAACACAGAAGCGTAGATGAAAAATGTCGGTTACAAACAGAAGGCATGTGGTAATTCTGCTGGAGCACAGTTAAGCCCTTGGTTTGGAGAATCTCTCTCCTTTAACTCTGTTTCTCTAACTCTTTCCCTACAGCAGCCTGCGCTCTTTCTCTCCCTATACACTTTATCTCTCTCAAAGCTATGTAAAAATAATGTTTTCTCTCTCCCTGACTGCTTATTTTCTTTCCCTCTGTATACCCTTTGTCTTCCTTCCTCTCCATTGGCCACGTGTTCCTTCACAACATCTGCTCCTCTTTGTAAACCCTTCAATTTGCCCACCCCCCTTCTTTGCAGCACCCTTCCATGTTAAAACGCTTCCTGTGCCACACGCTTGGTCTGGCAAAGAAATCAAAGACCATCAACTTCATTTAAGACTTGAAATAGGTGGATAAAAAAGACATAAAGTGGGGGGAGGGGGGGAGAGAGAGACTACGTTTCCCATGGGGCATTGCCTGACAAGCTGTCAGGGAAGAGGGGAATTGTGGGAGCAGCTGTTGCTGTTTTTTCTGACATCAAAGCTTTGACAGTGTCACAGAGCAAGGGAGTGAGGGGGAGGCACTGGGACTGTAGCCGACAGACACCTAACTCTTTGGCACTGATCTATCAAAGGGAGGAAAAATGGATACATGGGAAGAGTGGCCCCAGAACAGAAACAAGGTAAATGTGGTGTGAAAAGAGAAAGTGATCTGTTTCAGTAAGGATTAATAATCATTCATATCAAGATGTGTAATGTATGAATGCCAACTTCAGAAGAATGTGTCACCAACCTTCCATTCTACCAAACGCAAGCACAAAGGTGAGTGCTGAGAATAAGGCAACAGGACATCAAAACCAAAACAATATATAAATACATCACAGCAGAAAATGACAGGTGGGAAATAACACTGAAAACCAATAGCCCCTGCTGACTCTTGTGGCCAGAACCTCGTTACCCAGAACCGTTACGGTACCTATGTTCGCCATCTCAGGGACAGTGGCGCTGTACGGGCCGTCCTGGAAGACAGGCGGGTTGTCGTTGATATCCTGCACCCGGATGACGAACTGAGAGGAGGGCTCCAGGGCGCGGTCCGTCTGCCGATCCGTCGCTGTGGCGATGAGCCGGTACTCGTCCTTCTCCTCCCGATCCAGCGGCTTGGTCACGTGGATGTTGCCCGTCTTCTCGTCGATGACGAACACGGAGCCCGCTCCCTCCCCCCGCAGGATGTACTTCGTGCGGCCGTCGCCGCGGTCCATGTCTGTGTGCAGCTGAACGACAAACAAAATGAAGCCGGCCTTTAGTGAAAGCTTATGGTTTTCCCACACGTGTGACATACAGTCAGTGTGTGTATCTTAAATGACAGGTGAGGCTGCTTTCAACACGGGGGCCTATCAGATGTTGGTACACCTAGGAGCCAGGAGATGTGAGCGGTAAATCAAGCAAATCTTTATTAAAGTGCACACCATAGAGACAAGCAGCCCTGCAGAGACAGTCTCTGAAGACCCAAGTACCCCACTGTCCTTTACAATGGCGCACAGGAAGCTGTAGAGAGGTCTAAGGTCACTCTCTATCAGTGTGGCAAAGCGAACCAACGCGCCAGAGCAATTGCAGATACCCAGGCCTCTGGGAAAAACCTGTTGCGGTTCTTATAGATTGATAGGAAGCGAAGACCTAATTTGTGCCATCTGGGATAAGCCTGGGGCAAGGTCAGAGGTCACTAACGAGTCACTCAGATTGCTGTAGGCCAGCTACAAAGCAACAATGTCTCAGTGGTGGTGGAATCCTGCTAAAATGCAACCATAACTTAGTCTCAATCAAGTCTCAATCAAAGCAATTATTTAGTAGCAATGGCATTCTGTAACAAACAGCCTCAGTCAAATCCAGTCACAGAAAAATAAAGCATCATTTCCAAACTAACTGTAACATTGTTTCCGTTATTTCTTTCTTTTTCCAATTAACTGCGGAGTTTATACCTTTAAAACTAAGATGCATGACATCTGTTACGTCAAATGAAGATTCACGGGCATCATTAGCCTGTAACGAGTGACATCGGCTCAACGCGGAGGCAGCGTGCTTGCCTGCCCGCTGCGCTTAGCTGAGAAGCAAGGCGGAATTCTGCCCTAATCACACAAAGGGATTTGAGACAGGCTTGTTTCTGAGGCCCCTGCAATGTCTGTCATCTGGTCTGGCAACCCTCCAGTGTGCTAATTTCTCCACAGACAGATATTATAACTGATAAAGTGGAAAGCATTGCAGAGGTGTTGCACCGTTGGTACGTGAGGCTCCTTGGGTGCTGGGGGAGGGGGTGTCAGGCGAGGAGGGCGGTTAGTGCTGGGGTGGGGAGGTGGGTGTCAGGGACCAGGTATCATCTCTGTGTTGACTCCCCAACCTAAGAGGAATCAATTTCAATGCATTATTGGGCGGCCTGAAAGTTTCATCTGATGCGCTCTCAAGCAAAGCACCAGACGTTGGAATATTTCTGCTCATCCCTCCCTCCCTCCCTCCCTCTGAGAGTCTCTCTGTGACTCATGCAGAATATTAACGTTCCTTTCCATTACAGCCCAGGTGTGTTGAGAGTGTTTTAGAATACGTTAAAAAATAATAACAATAACAACAAAGGTCCAAGTGAGTTGTCCGCACGAGAAAGAGAATGGGTCTGCCTGACTAGAGCATGCTGGGAAATGTAAACAACACGCACGAGTGTGTAACACGACGGCCTTAACTCGCAGATGCGCACAAGACAAGCAGGAAGACGTATCCAATCCTGCGCACGCACAAAAGATTCCAATGCCGTGCGGATGCCCTCATGCAGAAACTAGGATTTCAGTCTCCATGAGAAATGGACCACTCATGACACTGCGAAGATAAATTATTTCGTTTAAGTGGCTGAGATGCAAATATAAAAAAGGCACGTGATATTCACAAAATATTACCTTTGAATTTCAGGAAAGGGTCTTTTCTCGTGACACCAGACCTGCAATATCCATTATAACTGACCCTGGCTTTCATCCATTCAACCATTAAGCCTAAAAGGGTGGAATAAATCTTGCACTTCTAACTTCATAACAATTCACTGCACAGCATCCAAACGCTCAAAAAACAGGCAACAAATGGTCTACTGACACACGCTTCTCTTCACGAATCCATTTCCATTCTCAAATAAAAGCCACAAATGTCCTTTTTTTCCTCTGAAATACAACGCTCAGTCTGTTATTAAACTAGTCACATCTTGGGTCTAACACGAGGACGACTGAAGTGCTAAAACACTTTCATTTAAATATAACCCGTAAAGACGGCTCTAAAGTCACACAAACCTAGATGCGCAAAACAGAAAATACCTGTGTGAATTTTTTTTTTTTACATATTTTATTGGGCATGACCACAACTTAATATATTTTTTAATTTTGCTTTAAAGCATACCAGTTCTGCAGTGTTTGGTGATACCAAGGAGAAGGTATTGATCTAGTCTTACAGAATTTCCAGCTGCAACTACAACTGCTTGAGGTGACACCAAAAGAGCCTCGAAAAATCTAAAAATCCCCCATAAGTAGAAAATTAAGGTGTACCCTTCCCCTAAATACTATAATACCATACAGTCAGCTTTTTGGGACACCATACTAACATGTTAACATGTCTACCCTCTGCTCTGCTGCTTACTGAACAGGATTGAGAAGGTCAACGCTGGCTATGCTACTGCTGCATTATCTTATGTTGACACTGGGATGCTTGGGGTTGCCAGGGAGATGGAGGAGGAATGTCCTTGATGGATCTGAGAGCTTCTTGTCTTCAATGGCTTGTCCGCTCCTTCAGCTGGTCACGCCCAGGTTGATAACGGCAGGTTATTACGACCCTATTTTAATGAGGGAATCCGTCTCGTTACGGCTGTAATGACCTGAAAAAAGGGGCAATGAGATGAGCCGGTCTCGTGGCAGTGCTGTTAGGGCCGGGCGTGTGGGAGGAGTCTTTAAAATGCTCCATGAATCTCCCGACCTCCTGTTTATGGCTCTGCTGACAGAGGCTTTCGCATTGCTGTCATCTGACCAGGGCTGCTACGAGAACGACACCCGTCACGCAAACGAAAACTCCAGCAGCGCGGACCACACGGGAAGTCTAACGGATGTAAACACTTCCCTAACCCGCTCAGAGAAGTCCAATACAGATCAGCTTCTAGAATTACATATGGCATGAAATATATTCTGCTGCAGGGGATCCCAGGTCTGGTCCCAAAATGCCCCACAGAAAATTATAATTGGTATTATTCTGCATTATCTGTTTCGTGGAAAATTACCAGGTCTTAATTATTCATGGTTACGGTTGATACACATTTAAGATAGCGAGTGACTTCTGAACAGGCTGCTACAGGTCCTTTCAGGTAATATAGCAGACCAGATGGCATTAATTTACAGTAGTCTACGCAGATTTTGATTCTTGGAAGATATTTGTGCACTAAAGCTCCAGGATTAGATTTATATGTCAAAAATCCAGAACCACGTTTAGGTTCCCTGTCCAAAAGCAGCGTTGTGAAATTCCTACGTGTAACTTCTCATCGCAGCCGTCTGCCTAATTTAAATGCTCCTCTGATTTAATTAGTAATTAATTATCTGTGCTATTAATAGCACTTTTTGTTACTTTTGCATTTTCCTGTGCAGTTAAGTGTAGCGCATTTGCAGCTCAATTCGCAAGCTGCTAAATAAATTAGGAAAGCGTTACAACATTAAGTGATTGTGCTAACGGTGAGAGCAGGACAGATTATAGCTTTACGTGTGTACAGCGCAGTATTTCACAGACGGTGTTCCACACCTCCTCTGCATAACAAAATGCTCACAGAAGTCTGAAACCACGTAGTACAGAGTGCTGTGCGGTAATAAATCTACTTAAAATAGTCATTAAAAAAATAAACATTTTTTTGGGAAGCACTGAAGTGTATTACAGACAAAAACAAGCCTTTATTGGCATTTGGAGCCATAGACTGCATTGCTGACGTGACAGGAGGGCGGTGGTGTCGCAACCCCAAGTTTGTGGATATTTGTGGTGCCTCTGCGAGTTAGAAATGTTATATGTCGAGTACAAGAGGCTCGCTGTGTGTTCGGCGAGCGTTTTGTCCACTGAAGCATCTGAACACCGCACACACAATTCTGCATGTGATGCAACACCATAAATCACAAGCCCTGCGAGGGAACAAAAAAAAAATTTGCGTCCATTTCAAAATGACATAACTTGAAATCGAGTACTTGGTTTCATATTTTTTGTGAAGCCACTTCTTGTAAGTCCTTGAAGGGTTGGCTGAGGGTGGGGGTGGGGGGGGGTCAGCATCAATGCCTTAACCTAAATAAAGGAAGGTGCTGGCCTGTGTTCTGGGACTCAAACTGCATGCATAAGTGATGCATCAGAGACACTGGGTTGCGACTCTAAATGAGGTCCAGTTCAGGGTCTCATGGTTTACTTGTCCTTCCCAGTGCCAGGAGGCAGTGCTGGAGCATCTGAGATGAGCCCGCCGGGGACACGGGAAATTGCGTTATGTCTGGCTGCTCTGCCACTTGCCAGCCGGGACTCGGATGTGACCCGTCCTGACAGATATTATCAGCTGAGATGGAGCTGGGAGACCCTGTCCTATTTGTAATCAACCCCCTCTTTCACCCACCCCCCCAACGCTACTTCCAATGCATGACACCCACAGTTCAAGACCTGGTGACCTCAGGGGAGGCAGTGACATAGGGACCAATCTACAGCCCCCATCCATCTTACACCCATGAGTATCCACTGGAAATAAGATGAAAAGAAAGGATATTTCACCTTGACCAAACCACACTGCAAAGCAGTGGGGGCAGAGAGAGAGAGAGAGAGAGATGTGGGGGAAGAAAGCTTGAGGCCTGGGGGCGGATTTATATCATATACGTCTATATAAAAACCATTCAGAGTCCACTGACAATGTGCTGAGAGGACTCTCATGCAGAGGCTTGGAGTATATGAGCGATGGCCTCACAGGGAGGGAGAGATGGAGAGAGGGAAAGAAAAACAGCACACCTGTGGGGGGAGGGGGAGAGCGAGAGAGAGGGGAGAGAGAGAGAGGCAGACACAGAGCACCGAGGTGTCAGGGATGTAAAGGGCAATGTTTGATTCCTGGAGACACGGATATGTGAGGTGATTATAGCTTTCATACCACAGAATCTCGGGCCATTCCTCCTCACCCGCCGGCTCCCCGGCCCCCGCCGAGTGCCGCGGCCATCAATCCCGTTTGCCGTGCCGTGGTCAGACCTATCCTGAACCGTCACAGAAAACCCCGACAGGCACCTGTGGCAGGCCACCAGAACTCGCCGGCCTCTGGGGCAAAATCCCCTTCTCCCTTCCCTGCACCATGGCTCTAGTACAAACCTAATTTAATTCTACTGTACCAGAAGGGATCAAAGTCACAGTGCAAACCAGATCTGACTCTGCTGCAGCGAAACCCAGGCAAAGCCATTACACAAATCTGATCCAATTCCACCGTACCACAGATAATTAAAACCGCAACGTGAACTTGCTGCAATATTACACACAGCGGCGTTTTATGCAGGCCTGTACTGTAATCTGTTGCCTAACATCTTAATTCCCCAAACGGCATCTTTATTCAAACCCCTGACACACAGCTTATAACGCTGAACTTCTAGCATCCCGCCTAAGTAATAAAAAGCTCATTGGTAAGGGAACGCTTCAGGCTGACATTTCTTAAGTGCAGCGGACAAGACGATGTACGGTACATTCCCAGCAGGTTCACGCGGCCACTATAGGGTTAAGCCCCATCTTTTGTAGGATCTACTTCTGTTGGACTTGAGCTCAACACCTAAGGCTCTGTTGCATATAAGATCCGTCTGCTATCATTCATTATTCATATTCACCATTAGTCATTATCAAGATGAACTGTTTCATATTTACTGTTATTATGCCGTGTCATTATTATGCATTATTTATAAGGCCAAGGCGTTGCCTCAGAAACGTAAATGCTGCCAGATGACAATCACATAGGCTGATGCACGAGCTGAAGGAGACGATGGCATTTCTCTTTCTGTTCCGGGCGGAGCAACGTGTTTTTTAAGATGCGTGGGCACCACGGCGGATCGACGGCACGCGTGCGGTGGGAAAGGGCAGCGGCGGCATCTTTGCCAGCGGGGCACTGCAAAGGGCACGGAAGCCCCGCGTGCGTCTATGCTGTGCCAACACCAGGGCGGGGAGGGAGAGCGAGAGAGAAAATAGAACTGAGCCCTGGCGCTGTTTACTCCGGTCTCACAGACATGTTTAACGCACCTGCAATAATCCACTCAGCACCCCCAGTGGTACCACCAGCACCCTCAGCAATTACATGCCTTGTTTGTGCACGTGCATTGATTTAGTGTAAGTGCAGCAGCTTTACCCAGTTAGCTGCTGGATGAGGGAAAGGCTTGATACATTCTTTGCTACAAAGGGGGGCTCTCTCTTCCCTTCTGGAGGGGGGGGGCTTTATGGGGACCAGGTGAAGTTCAGGCACAGTTTAGGTAATGGCGAGGTTCAGCTTGGCTCAGGCTCGTGGGCCCCCGGTTAATGCTCAGCACTGGATAGTCAAGCTTAGCAAATACCTCTTTGGGCACAGGGAGGGGGGCAGAAGCATCCAAAGTGGAGGCTTTGTGTGGTGGATGCTACATTTTTTTTATCTTCTGTATCATCCAGCAATTCAGCTTCCACACTAAGCACTAAACCACTGAATTTCCTCAGGGGTTTGTAATAAAATGGCATTTGACCATAGTCTCCTTCTCGTTTGTTCACTCCCTGCTTCCTATCATTTCCTCCCTCTCCTTCTCTCCAGCTCTCCCTCCCCTAGCCCCCCCCCCACCAGCTCCCACTGAGTGTTATTGATATAGATCCGGTCCAGCTCGGTCTCCTTCATGTTAACCCAGTCTGTTTTCTCTGTGTGCTCCTGGGTTCCTTCACCCTTCTGTCTGTCTTCCGAAAACGGAAATCACAGCCTCTCGGTTTTTACCCTTCTCTCTCTAACAGCCCTCAATGTCCCTGCTGCTTAATGCTCTTCACTGGAAGAAAAGCACAGCGATAACACTGCGTACACAGAGCTGCTTGAAAAATTTGCAATCATGACTGAAAATAATAATGTCAGCAGGAGCAGTGTTTACGCTCTCCAGGATATGTCTCTCTGCACCTAGTTCTGTCTCTCCTCTCCCGGTCCTTTATCGCTTCTCCTCTCCTTGTCCTGTATGTCCTCTCCTCTCCTGGATCTGTCTCTCCTCTCCTCTCCCTGTCCTTTACCACTTTTCCTCTCGCCTCCTGGTCCTGTATGTCCTCTCCTGGATCTGTCTCTCATGTCCTCTCCTGGATCCATCCCTCTCTACTCTCCTGGGTTGTTCCTGAACCTTTAACTTAGCTGGGCATCTGTCCACTCTTTCATGCACACACACACCTATTATCTCCATAATGCATTTGATTTTCCCCACCTTTCTTTTACATCTGTGTCTTCCTCCATCTTTATTCCCTGCCCCCCATTAGCCTTCATTTCTCTCAATCAACAGTCTGTTGCCCTTCATTACTTCCTCTTTCTTTCTACCCGTGGTACTTGATCTGAACTTTCAAGTGTGTGTGCATGTGTGTGTTCAAACAGCAGCACAGATTCAGAAGTCACCTTAACAGGGAGCAACGTGCTGCACTTCAAGATGCTTTCAAGTCCTCCTGGCAGTCTTCACAGGTACACCTGCTCGCATGTTGCCTGGTTAAAATTGTTCTCCACCTGTATCTAGAGAGTGTCAGCTGATGGAGGTGCTAAAGTGATTGCTGCCACCTGTGAAGAAGCTGGCATGGAATGAATGGGAGGCTGTCGTAACGAAATCCGAGCACATGGCACGAAGCGGGTAGATGATCCACACGTGGGTGTGGCTCAGTCTGACCTTCCACAGCACAGACGGGGTGGAGGGAGGAGGGGGGGTGGCCCTCTGACTGTGAACCAGCTTAATTATTTCATTGCACATTCTCTCCAGCCTGGGTTTACACGTCAGCCCTTCTTCCAAGGTCAGCGTGCCACACGCTTTTCTTCCGCCGCCCAGCAATAGCTTCGAGGTTGGTGGTAACCTTGGTGCGCTGTTGGTGTGGCCAGGTTGGGTCGATCTGCCACAGCTCCTGCTCTTTAGTCAGGTAAACATCACTTCCACTTAATCACTACCCCCCCACCCCTGTGCACACAGCCCCCTCCTGACCATGGCTCCCTGCTCTGCCCCTCCCCCGCCGACTCTACATGAAAGCCCTGTCTGGGGTTGACCCGCTTCAAGCAAGCACGGCCTGAAAGTACAAACAGGTCCGAAGGCCCTGGGGTGCATGGTGTGGACATATTACCAGGCTTTTCAGCTCTCCCACACGATCTGAAGGTAAAGCACTGGTGAAATGATACATCCTATAATGGGACGTAGGGCACCACGGCCAGGCGTACCTGCCTACAGAAAGCCAGGTGTCTGTACACCACTGTCACTGCTTACACAGTATGTGATGCTGCCATACCTATTAAACCAGTAAATCTGTATAGGTGGAGCTCAGGAAGTGTCCACACTAATGAAATCTGGGGTACGTTAACAAGGACCACTCTTACAACACTGTAATAAAGTTCAACAAGTGAAGGTTTAAACAGTCCCACTTAATAGTACTAAAATGAACAACCTGGCCCTAAAACATGCAGATTTTTGTCTAGATCTTAATACGAGTGCTACCTTCAAAGTGGATAGTCAGTGGTGAATTATTTCAGTTTTAATTCCGTCCATCCATTATCCGGCCACTCGTCCTTTGAGGGATCGCGGATGGCCTGGAGTATCTCCCAGGCTGTCAAGGGCACCAAGCAGGTTATACCCTGGACCCTACCCAAACAGGCCAACCCATGGCAGGGTGTATGCATGTACACACACACACACACACACACACATACACGCACACGCACTCACACACACACACACACACACACAAAACAATATAGATTCCCCCCAACCACCTAACCTGCATGTCTATGAACTTATGGAAGGAAACTGAACTTCTGATTGTATAAACATACATTTCTTTTGCATTTGCATATTATTCTCTTAAAATATGCAATAGGCTGTTTAACCACAGATAATGGCTGACATTCATATAAACAGACCAGGGTCTGAAACAGTAATAATAACTGTAAAAATAAAACCAACCGTACACATATGATAATGATGATCATGTCTGTGGTACGGAGAACACTCACCCGTCCAATCAGCACTGGCTCAGGTCCACTGTACTCCTCAATCACAAAGAACTGATTCCAGATCCAACTCCTCCTACTTCGTGAACGAGACTCCTCCCCTGCTTGGCCACGCCCACCACGAGCATCAGGCTCCGCCTCCTGAAAAACCAAACTGCCCCCACTGTCAGCCAATCCAGAATTAGCTCTCGCACTGCTCTCTGCACTAGGGCCCTGATCCAGAGTCAGGTCTAGTCTGAGTTTCAAAATGTGGCTGCCAGTGCTGTCCTCCTGAGACACTTCGCTTGCAAGATCCAGAGGGGCTACCATTTCTTGTTGTTCTGTGTGAACATCACCAGTGGACCTTCTCACACTCAAATCATTTTCTATTTTTGGTTCTGAAAAGACACCAGACTGAAGAGTGGAATCCTTGTGGACAATGTTTGTCTCACCGTCTTGAAAAGCGGAATCTAGATTTCTGGCAAAGTAGTTTGCCCCAGTATTAGAAGTCGCTCCAGTTTGGGCTGCTAGTGTAGCGCGAACTGTGAAGTATCTGCCTTTCCATGTGCTCTCCACGCTGTCTGAAAGACTCGTAGCTAGGCTTGGCTTGGGACTTGTGGTCTGACTGCCCGCACTGGCTATACCCAGAGGAACGATTCTATCTTGAGGTCGCCGTACAAAAAAGCCCGCTGCTAACTGGCTGTGATTCACGGAAACCGTGTCTTTCTTCCCACTCTGCAGAGCCTTACCAAAATACGCCGTGCTCTCAGTGCTCGATTTCTGACTTTCCGCACTCAAAATGCGTTCAGAGGTTATGCTCGATCCAGCCTTTGGGAGACCGCGGTTCCAAGTGAGGTTTAACACTCTGGGTGAATCTGGCATGAATCCTCGGTCCTGAGCTCCTGTTGTTCGCACAACCAAACCCACCTTCGGCTGAGATATATTGAATGACTTCAACGTGGTTTTATTGGAAAGAATCCCAATGTCCGTCCTGCGGTAGAACGAGTGCCCTTTATCAGATTGCTCTTGTTTGGGGTTTGTTGTGTTGTTGTGGGGTTCTCTGAAATCCAGAAAAGACCCGGTGAAGGTTCGGTTGGTTTTATATACCAGCCTCTCTTCCCATTTCATCACAGACTTGGCACTTCTGGGTTGACTCTGCATTTCTTTCCGTTTAGACGTGGGAGTCACGGAGCTACTCCGCGACATTCTTACATGGGCAGCCAGTTTGGTGTCCGCTACAGAACCATAAGGAGGGAAATCCCAGAATCTGACCAGAGGGAGCGCCGTCTTGTCAAAACTGAAATCCCGCTGGCCAGCTGCTATCTTCTCTCCCATTGCTTTGGTAACAGTGCCCAGGCCTCTCCTCTTCATCACCTTGGTAACAGCAACCCCTCCCTTGAACCCCACCCACATGCAAAGAGAGACCAAAAGGAGGCAGGTTCTGCTAACCATGGCTGTATCGAGAGCCTGTTAATTCAGCAGTTAGTTAAAGTGACAGGTGTTCAGACACTCACAATACAGAAAATAAGGTTGATTCTTTGATTCCTTCATTCTGCCCTCTTGGCTTAAAAGCCGTTCTTGTTTCCATCGTTTAACTTCTGGATCTTCTTTTTACCCCAAAAATACAGCAAGCTGTAACGAAAGGAGAAAAAGGTTAGTGCAACTTCTTACTCAGTTATTTGTTACTAAAGTTATGAGCTGTGCTCTATGGCAGACTGGGACACCCAGTGACATTCATCAACAGCATGTCAGTAAATTTGAATAACGGACCGAGAGACGTGTCGATAGTGACACTTTACATAAACCACTCTCCGGGCCTGAAGTTTGCACCCTAACACTGAGTGACATCTTCAGCAGGTGAATCATTTTCCCCCCTCACGTCCGATGCACACTGCACTCGGACGATCGACGTGCTTGGCAGCACCGGTGTCCAGCCGCACTGGGTGCCAACGTAGCCGACCATAAAATATTCGGGGCTCACACGTCAGTCAGGTCCACATAAACATGTGTTCTTGGGCCTTCCTAAGCGCAAGTCGCGCTTACCGGCGTGTACTCAGTGTGTGTGAAAACATGGTCCGAGATGTGAAGTGGATAACGGGCTGTCGTGTAACGTTTTGTATGTGAGCTGCGAGCGCACAGAGCTGCACTCGCTGTTCTGGCTTTCATTCCCTAGGGCACAGTGTGGTTCACGTGAGCCTCGCTGTCATCTCTCAGAGATGTTTGCTGATGGAATTAGCATGCTCCCTGGTGCCAGTACGTACCAGTGCTGAGGTGTTGACTGATGGAATAAAGGTTCTTCATAGGGAACAGTGAGACTTTGTACCAGCATGCGTGTTTTGTGTGTGTGTGTTTTTTCAGGGTGAAGCTCCTGAGCATTTAGTCCAGCAACCTGCACAGAAGTGTTCAGTAGCACCTGAGCACTGCTCAGGGAGGCAAGTGCTGGGCACGGCAACACCAGTGGGGTGCAAAGAAAAATCCAGAAACTCGGCTCATTCAACCGTGGAAGGACCTGAACACACCTGCCCTCCCCCTCAGTGCAAACCCCTCTCTCTATTCCCTATCTCTCCTCTCTCCTTTCTTCTCCCCCTCCTATTCCTGTCGTCTCCTTCTCCTCCTCAACCAACTCTTTCTTTCTTTCTCAGGAGATCATGGGGTGGGGGGGGGGTTGGTGAAAGGAATGGGGGCTAATCCATTTTCCCACTCTGTACATCTCTTCCTCTGCGTAGCCCTATCACTAACAAATCAATCAAGCAAATTTTTGGGCCGCACTTCTGACATGCAAACAGCAGTGCACCAGCCGAGGGCATGGAGGATGGGGGGGTGGCGGCTGCTGCAACACAACAAATAACTACAATCTTGTGTCTGACGGATTTTGCTGTGTAGCAGGATCACTGCCAGTGGAGCTACACGCACAGCAATGTGTATGCGAGTACTTTTATTACAGGTGCAGACAGCATTTAACTTCTTTAAAGATTCTCCTCCGACAATGTTAGCTGACATTGCATTGTTCTGCCTCTCCTGTAAAGAGAACCACTGACAAACAGCCATACTTCCTTCAGGCTTCATATTCCAACAGACGAGACGGGACGCGTTTAGTGGACGTCCAGCTCAGTAACGGCAGCAAGGCGCACCGGGACCCTGGCCTGCTCTCAGACTGCAGCTAAGGTGCTCCATTTAGCTTTGACATATATACAACGTTGGTGTATCTGCAAGCACAGAATGCCACTTGGAGAAAATGCACGTCAGCAATGTTTATGTGTTCTAGGAATACGAGCGTACCGGTGACGTGACAAAGGACACCGGATCGAGGGTAGCTGGTCTGCTTCAGGCACACAACACAACCTTGCGGTGTCAGCAGTTAGTAGCTTTGAAGTGAGACTGTCACCCATGCAGTACCAGCGAGAGACGTTAGTGTACCAGAGTGCATCTTGGGGTGCTTGAGCATTATCATGCTAGAGCATGTGAGAAAGGGGAGGATGGCCTCCCCTGAATAGCAAACTGACTTGAGAACAGGTGAGAGGAGCATACGTCTTGATGGAGACTCGCCTTTCTTTGCGTCTTTCTGTCTGGAGTCAGCCGTGTTTCTATACGCCCAGCAGACACTGGAAGTTTCTTACTGAACTGATTAATTGGAGCCATAAATATCTTAATTAATTTCTCCCTTCCTGGCTGGGACTCAAACGATCTGTGGTTCGTTAGTATTAGAGGCTGATCTCTGCCATCGATCTGAGAGCCCAGAGCAGTGAGGACTGTCACCTAACTTAACGAGACTGAAAATTTTAATTACAATACCCTCATTCATCCCTCACTACTTGTCCCTGTTATTCTTCCTATCCGTACAACATCCCCTTCTCCCCCAACACCACAACCACCCCTCTCCAAAAAAAAAAAACTTCCTTACAGGCATTCCGCATTCTTTCTTCACCCCCTCCCCACAGCATAAACAAAGCTGCTCTTCAGTGGAAAGAGGATCAGAGAAAATCAATGGAAGGTAGGGGGCTTTTTTTTTTACCTTAAGGGCCAAGGAGAGAGAGAAGTCACTGAAAAACAGATGCCAGCAGAGCGCATCTCCGTCAGAAATCATAACCAGAGAAAACAGCGGGCCTTTTCCTGAAAGTAAAACTTCAGACAGGTGCATCTAGGCATTCCTTGTGTTTAAAGATTCGCAGGTGTTAGCTAAAATAAAGAAACGGGACTTTAAAAATGAGACGCACAACCTACAGCGCTCAACCTGCAGTTTTTGCTCCAAACGTACGCGTTTCTTTTGGTAAATGTTGATCCAAAATATTTTTATGTGCATTTTTTTTTCTTCATCTGTTAATCACCACTGTGTCATCCATCTTCTGCATATTGTACTGCTTTGGCCAGAAATCTGGTTCACAAGCCTCCGCAGACGGGTATTACTCAAACAGATCTGTGGGCTTTGGACGAACAATGAATGGGGCTTTTGTGATCCACCGCATGTTTTTATGATAACAGCGGAAGCTAAATTTAGTTGGACGCCTTGTTCCAGCATTGTACATTTCTCAAAAAATCATTATTTTTCATTTTCTACTTGACAAAAAAAAATCTACATTCTTTAAAATTTATAGTACGTCTGGCATAATGTCAGAGTGCGCAGCGATATTGTATATAACATCTAAGAAAAATAATGTATTATCACAATAAACCTCAATTAACGAAACGCAGACTTAAGTCATCTTTACAGCCTCTATTTGCGATTTAAAAAGCAATAACGGAAAACAAAACTCATTTAAAATTGTTTCGTGCTAGTGTTGGTTACACAAGCTCTGCTAATTTTATGGCTGAATTTCAGCAATCAATGCTTACACCAATCAAACTTGCACTCCATAACAGTAACCTAACTTTGTTGCTATGCTAAATTAGTCAGTCATCTTCTATACCGCTTATTCCTGGTGAGGGTCGTGGGGAAGCCTGGAGCCCATCCTAGAACACATAGGGCGCAGGGCAAGGGACACCCAGGGCGGGGCGCCAACCCACCACAGTATACTAGATTAGATCTTGCTTTTTAGTAAGAATCATTACAGCCCTTAATTTAAGTAAGGGACATAAGTAGAAGCTTTTCTTTGTAAAGCTGCTGCTATGATTTTGTCATCAGCGAAGTCCAGTACAAACTTCAGTGTTAACGCCTCGTGAATACTTTTAAAAATTAAAAATAATGAAAAACGCCATTGGGCACCTCACACTGCTGCTATTTTTTACAGTGTGAGAAGGGAAGGTGATGAACTTGTTTTCAATTGATGATCCCTTCTCACAGAATCTTTCTTACAATCATACAGACTCTAGGACACACACGCACACACGCACGCATGCACGCACACACGCACACACAGAAGCTCCTCCTAGCATCGTACAACACCAGTAAACACATATGTAGTCTAACTTGCATCAATTGCATGTTCAGAATGACCCTCACTGTTCCTCCAGCACATTTCTTTCTCCCTCTCTCTTTCTTTTTCTCTCTCACACACACACACACGCACACAGAAAACACTCTCACACACAGTCTCACAGACCAGAAGCTCAGCGTCCGATTAAAACTGCCCCCATTGCTGGGTAAAGGGGCATTTGCCCATTCTGTAAGCACAGAGCTCACTGGCACCTGGTTAAATGGACGGTGACAACAGTGACTGTTTGTCCCGTTTCTCTTTCAAGGGCATGTCAGCGATAGGAGGGGGGTCACACGGAAAGCAGAACGGATAACTCATAATGAAAGCCTACACAAACACTGCAGCCTAAAGTTGCTGCACTGTTGCAAACACTTCAGATGTTCTTCACAAAGACATTTAAAGGTCCACTCTTTCTGTAATAACTAATAGGGCACCTTTGTTTATCCTCCATACTTCGTAGCCGTGTGACCTTCAACGATTAAATTTCATACGCACGAGAATTTGTCCAAGATGTTTTTCACCTGGGCAAATGTGTGGAGAGTAAATTTCTCTTGCCCCATGCGTGGAAAGGCGACCACTTTAGAGCAGAGTGTTACCTGGCTTCTGATTGCATGAAGCCACAAAGTGTGACAAAACGTGATCTAGAGCATCAAAACAATTACGATGGATATCTGGGATTCATGGAAAAGTTCCGAAAATACCGGAGCTTCAGAAAATGCCGCGCAGTCCCGAGAGGATCTCAAAAGAAGAATGTTTTGTTTCTGAAATGTAATCATTAAACTGTGTGCGTTTTTTGGAGCTTCTTGTAACTCCGGTATTCAAGGCAAGACAAACAAAGGTTGACAAGATGACATTTCCTTAATTACTGCTGCTGTTCCCCTTCCAGGACACTTGCCATATGATGCTTTTTAACATTCAAGACACCGCGGCTTCTGTGTGAAGCCGCACAATACCCTTGTATTATCCTGATGCATTATCAGTGTCAATACCAGTGCAACTAATTTGCTTAACACATGCCCCTTCCTTCAGGTGACTCCCAATCCGTACCGATGATGTCCCCGCTTAAAAGCGTTGAGTTGCGTACTTGGTCCTGATGGAGCTCAGGATGCTCTGAGTCGAGCGGGCGTGTAGATGGTGCTGTGGAGCTCAGCTCTGCATTTTAAGGGAGACGTTATCAGTTCAAGGGCGAGGAGGCAACTCCACAGCCGGCTGGAAAAGTACAAAGGAAAGAATTCCTCTTCAAACAGCAGGCCTTCATGTGGGATGGTCCCACTGTCCCTTGTGATGGCTAAGAGATTTTGGAAAACATCCTGACAGTTCTTCAGTGCACCTGCAACTGAATCCCTGGTTGTACTGGGCAAACTTCTCCATTCCATGGCTCCACTACAGCGGTCTCAGAACCTTGTCTGATCAAACACCAAACTCAACATTCCAACGGTTGCCGCTCTTTGTTCCGTCAAACCTGGATGTTCCGTTGTGCCAATTGCAGCTCTCCCTTCTGCCAGCCACTGATGCAACCCACCTACCCTTCGAGCCGCTGGACTGAAACAGGAAGAGTGACAAGTCTGAGGGCACTCCGTGTCCGCCAGGTACATTTCGCAACGCAAGCCGACTTGGTCTGCCAAGAGGGCCAGTGTGGACACAGAGGACCCATCAGCACTGCCCTAAGCAGGAGACAAGATTATTTGTAATAGCTGGTGTTGCCAGGCCTGGTGCATTATGATGAGTGGGTGAGGGGCGGCAGGGTGGAGACAGCTCGTGCACCCGCAGGGCAGCAGTCTCTTAGAGATGGGACAGGCTGGCACCATATCCTGCTTTGGATCACCTCGTTAAGAGGTGCAGATGACGAACATCAAAGCAAAGCACATGTCAGAGGCACTGGCTGTCTGCTACTTAGTGAGCGGCAGTGAGGGGCTTTGATGTTGTGTGAGTAAAACACCATACTGTCTTTTTTTATTTTTAAAGGCCTTCCCCCCGAAAAGGTAAGGCAAGGTGACACCAGGGAAGGACAGCAGAAAGGTGGCTCTATGCCAGGGAACATTGTGTCACTCCACATGATCTGGAGGCATTGCCAGTCAGTATTGACACTGGACTCCTCAATAAATAACAAATCCCTTGTGAGAACAGCGCAGTAATCTTCCAAAGGGAATTCAACAAGTGGTCGCTTCACCAACACGTCCCAAGTGAGCTTTGGATATACACCCTCCCACCCCACCTTATGCACTATACAGATGTGATCTGAACAACATCACTTCACGAGCCACATGTCCGCACATGTTCATCCATGCACGTGCCTTTGATCAGATGGCGGATGAGGTCGTATTTGACTTGCGGCATTTTTATATGAAGAAGCATAAGGATTCGGGATCTTCTCTCACTCTTAAACTGGTGGGCTCCTCACTGCCCTCCCCCTTTTCCTCTCACTTTCTCACTCCATCTGCCTCCTGGGGCATTAGGTATTCGAACATCTCTCTCCCTCATGCAGGAGAAGTTATCACTCCATCTCTCCTTTCCCTGCTATATCTCTCTAATCTTCCTTAATCTTCCAGCCCTGAGTGAAGTGAGAATTATTTCTCTCACTCACTCATCAATCTCCCCCCCACCTCCGACTCCCCGCCTCTCTCTCTGAGTACAGCACTGATGAGTGTGCAGTTAGCCAGACTTTCGAGTTTCTACATTAACCCTTTGGGCTGCCAGCATCCCCGTCATTGCCTTGTTGTGCCAATGAGGCGAGAGACACACAAGATGATCATAAAGCAATTGGCTGAGCTTTTACACAGAACGCAAAAATACGTGCTCCTTTTCACGCGAACGCACGCATTGGGTCTGTGCTCGTGCTGACTAACCGTAGACCATAAACTACCCAGCCATGGGTTGGGAGACGCACGGGAAAGATTGAGATAAAAGAAGGAAGTGACATTAATGCGCGGAGTGGGATGGAGAGACAGAGACAGAGATTACGAGAGAGGGATAAACAGATAAGGAAAATGAACGCGTGGAAGGAGGCAGAGCGAGTTTAAAAAAATAAAAAAAAGAGACGGATGAGTAGAAAGATCGGGAGGAGATAAAAGGTAATCCTATTCTGAGAGAGAAGTAGATAGAAGGGAAAAAAAGAGGGGAGGGGGGCACTGGTTTGTTGTTGGATACTCAGCTTAGATGCCTATGGCAGACAGGCCTGGCATGGTGCAGATATCAGGCCCTGGTGAGGCAGCTAAACGAACCATTTACATGATGCCGCCGGAACACGTAGGCACACTCCGTCCGCATTTACAGCTTATTTCACAGCGCGTTTTCTTAGCGGCATGGCGGCGGTCTACCGCTACGGCACAAAGCAACAACAAAAGAAGAAAGCAACAAAGGAAACAGGCAGACACTGTGGTAGGTAACACAGTGTAATACTGTTCATTAAGCAGGTCGGCAGCAGGTAAAGGGGTATAGCCAGTAAGCAGACATGTACCATGCATTTTTACAGTACAAGTATGTAGATGAAACTAACTACTGCAGTGTGTCCTTTGTAGATGTAGAGCAAGACCATAAATTATACATAAAGAGCCTTGACCAGTGATATCAGCCTTTTCCGAACACATCCTTAACGGTATATTTCACCCTTATTAAAAACGCAGTGCGTTTGCCTACAGATAATCGATTTCCAACACAATTTAATACAATTATGCAATTTAGCTTTTAGATAGATATAAATGCTTAAAGTTAATGATTAAATGAACACGAAAAATAAGAAAAGTAACTGGGGAAAAAAAGTGATACTGTTGGATGCAGGAAATTTCAACACCTGGAGCAGTTTGGGGAGTGAGAAAAAAAAAAGCAGTGCATCCACCCTAACACACACACACACACACACACACACACACACACACAGATCCTTTGCCACTCCTCCTCTCTCAAATACCCCAAAATTCAATCTTCAACGCCTGGCCAAAAAGCCGTTTTCTAACCTTGGGTGTGTTTTGTAAAAACATTTCTGAGAAACACTGTAATCCCTCTCTATCTATCTGGACCTGAACACCCTGGGAGTCAGACAGGAAGAAGCAGTGTGGGTGTGTGAGTGTGGGTGTGTGAGTGTGGGTGTGTGTGTGAGAGAGAGTGGGGGGGGGGGTTAGCAGAGAAAGAATTACACTGGATTGCATCGCATGTGAACCCTCCCCGGTTCATCGAATTAGTCCTAACAAATTCCTCTTTAATTAAAAATCTAAATCCTCCACACTTTAAAGCACCCGTTTTAATAATTAACAAACTCAGATCTCCTCTCAATCCCCCCCTCCCAAAAACAATTAAAACTTTCACATCAAAAAGTATAAATGAAATGCACAAATGAACAATTAAATAAAATTTAGGCAGATATTTGCAGCCTGTGTTGTCAGGTGTTTAATTGATATAAACGAAAGCTTATCACAGGGAAACAAAAAAAAGTTTTTTTTTAAACTAAACCGCATACAGCTTATTAATTGCAATTAGATGGAACAAATTGTTAGGCGGAACGGAAATTGCTCAAATGTTCTCGGTCACAAATAAATCTTGTCTAACCACATGTAAATGTCTTTTTTCTCCCATAATACCTTGCTTCCCTCTGTCCCCTTTTTCAACCTATCAGCTTAGCCTGTGTGAATCAAAGACTGGCAAAAATGCCGTCTCACATGTGCGGACTGGGCTACCGACATAAATTTCTGAGCCAAATCATTAGGCTGGAAGCTGGGACGAAGCAGGACGAAGGCAGGGTGATTGACAGGTTCAAAGGCCTATCCTGAGGGCCACGGATGAGTTGGCTTGACGCACACACGTGCCCACAGGGTCATTTGCCACCTCAGCGCCATCAGCTCCAGTCAATCACAGGCAATCCTGAGAGCCAAAATGGATTGGCGAGGACTCGAGAACAAATGCCTGCCCATCCTCTGAAATGTCACGAAACAAACAGGCGTGAGGGTCTTCGTTTTAACCCCTGCCCCTCTCCTTCCTTGTCACGCGACGGCTCCAATGTAAAATGATGGAGAAACGCCCCCCCCCCCCAGCCTCAGCCAGCAGCGCCTCACTCCACGTCACTCCCACAGTGTTATTCCAGTTCGACTGCTCCGGTGGCAAAAGCGATAATGCGTTTGCCTCCACAGTACTTAAACAACACACATTACAACGAGCTCATCAATATTCATCCCATCCTCTCTGGGGGCCGGCTTTCTAAATGTATTCTGCTGCTGCTATTCTCTTCCTTGCGCTATCTGCTTTTTTTACCTCCTGCCCTTTAATACCAGTCTTCTCTGCTTTTTCTCTCTTTTCTTACCCTTCTGCTGTCACCCCCCCCCACCACCACCACTTCCTGTCCACCTGTGTCCAGGAACGTGTGCGTTTTCATCTTGGATGGTGGAAATGATGTGTGTGTGTGTGTGTGTGGGGGGGGTTAATTGTTCAGCCAGTCCTACCACTTCAAACTCCATGATGACTTTAACACCATCTCTGAAGAGGCGGGGCTACAAGTGCGGACAGCGTATTATAGGTTCAGGATATAATGGGATGACTACCTAAGACACACACACTGTTTGTAAGTGTGTTTGGTTTTTAGTCTTCATATCTATTTATAAAGCCAGGCAGCATCCTTGGGAAATTTTGGATGACTCCCTAAACCAGCCAATCATCTTGAGGATTAAACATACAGGCTTTAGGTAAAATCCTTGTCTTGTCACCATGTTACCCTGACTCACTTACACACCCACCCTTCTTTCATTCTGCATCTACCACAGTAATCAGACTCGTGCCTCAGAAGCCATTCCTGACAGGCAGGGCATTCCCTATAACCTGTCGAACACGCACTCATCCTTGGTTGTCCATATATTTTACACTCAGAACTATAAGACGGTGCCTGTATGAGCCAGCCGCCTATAGATGAAATCCTACACAGGTGAGTACTTCAGCCAGGCAATGGAAACAGCTGGCAGTGCTGCAATTGATCAGTATTGGTTGGACATGATAACACAATGGCCGCAAGCCCCAAGACAGGTATTCAATAGGTACAGAAAAAGGACACGGCTCCAATGTTCAGGAACACAAATAAAAGGAGGAAATACCAGAAATATTTATATAACAACCAAAGAACTAGAACTACATTATATGTAAGGAAAAATAAGCTAAGAAAATCCATCCATCCATTATCCAACTGCTTAAAATACGTGACAAATAATGGTTATTAATTTTTTGTTGTGTCACAGTTTCTCAGGCTACAAATTGTATACAAGTGCCTTAAAAATACTTTCAGTGGGAGAATACATGTTATTTAGTTCCACTCTATTCTCAGACATTGAGAATGGATGCTTTGAGCTACAAAAAAAAATTACCAGGCTTTTATTTTACAGAGGTGGAGGACAAGACTGTCCTGGGTCTCCATTTTTTATTATTTTGAGGTAATTAAAAAGCTGAGCAGAGCGTAACACGCTCACACTGACCTTTGGAGAACTGCACTGCAGAGACGGAGACCTGACCGACTCAGAGACGGAGACCTGACCGATTCAAGATCAGAAAATGGATAATTGTCGCAACAATAAAGCCGGACAACATCAACCACTCTATACAACCTTCTCAGTTTAGTGTGTAGAAGACACCGTTCTCTCGTTTTATTCTCTCTTTTGCGTTTCCATTCACGGCACGCTTTGAGCCAGAAGAAGGCTACCCGGTTCCACATTTCCACGGTCCGGAGCAAGGTTACACACGCGATGAACCGCCTGCGACTCAGATTGCAGCGAATCTCATGAAGCAGGTATTGCATGCTTGCATGCGTGCCATGTACTAGGAGTAGGGAATTCATATTAATAAATGCATTATTAATGAGACCATCTTAATTACACCCTACAGGCGTGAGTTGGCTTTGTTTCTTCTACAGAATTATCTACGTCTTCATAGGAAGCGTGCCCCTCATCATTTATTTCAGAATAATTGATTGCATCGCACACCTTCCCATAATTCAACACAATGGTCAGGACAGCCCTTACACATAAAACAGGTCAACTGGGCGTATGTGTTGTATATTAATTCCGTGACACATTAAGGCCCTATAGGTATTCCACACAGGCCAGACTGTATTCCGGTCTAAGCACACCGTATAGCATCTCTATGCCTGTCTGAATTCTGCACAAGTTCTGATGACTTTTGCTGTGTGGCAGACTTACAGCATAAGGTCAACCCCCATGGTGTTGGAACCAGAGCCCGGTCAGGCCACAGACAGGCAGGAGTCATGGCATGCCCCCCCAACACCAGCCTGCACGCTTAGATGCGCCCGTCGCATTTATCACGCTTCTGCTCCCCGAACGCAACGATTTTATTGCATCATCTGCCTCACTCTCCCACCTGCTTTGAGGATGACGATAAACTGCTCACTTCGGGCCAATTAAAATGAAGCGCAATTCAAAGTCAATAGATCGTGCGTACAATTCTTTTGTAAGGTCCTATGTGTAGCTTGCTAAAATGTTGACAAATTACAAACTGTAAAGACGGACGGATGGCTAGGTGTGATTTCAAATAACCCCGAAACATGCTCTGTTGAAGACCCGTGCCTTCAAAAGTCAAGATTCCTTTATTTAAAGCGTACGTTTTATAAATTACTGTTTACGCAAGCGCACCTGTGACCAGTGGGCCCAGTTTGTCTCCATTATTATAAATTGGCTCCAGATGTCCAGAGCTCTAATCCGCATTAAACACCCTGCAGTGTTAGGGGATGCGCGTTTCCTGACTTTTTCAGGAGCGCAAAATTTCCAAACCTGAAGGATTTTAGATTAGCTGGTTTAAAATTGGGCCACAAAGTGGCTCCTGGTCGATTTTGATTGACATCCCTGGTATTTTCAAGATGTGATCCTGACTGAGTATTTTTTTGGTTCCACTTCCTTAAAAAGTGCAAGAATTCCCCAAGCAGGCTTTACGCAAAATCTTGTATTAGCAGTTGCTACGATTTTGCTGAGGCTAAGTCGCTCCCACGTTCCTCAGAGATGAGTTTGACTGATGGCTTTATCGGTGTTTGTGAAGTCTTCCCATTCATCTCGGTCCACTTGCTTCACCGCACACTCGTTGATAAGGTGCATCTCTGCATTTATTAATTGTCTAATTTGTTTTGCATTATTGCCATTGTAATCATTTCACACCAATCCACATTGACTCTTCATCATTCACCCTAATGACTGTCAGCCACTCTGAGGGTCAGTATGGAGGGACGCTACTGGTGCTTTATCCCAGTGCTCCCTAATAACAGTGTAGCTGACTGGATCGCCGTTGTCATACCTGTCATCAGCCGTCTTATCTTTTACTGTCATTTAGTGTTTTTATCCCTGTAACGCGATTACCGCTATTGGAGAATGGCAATTCTGAAAGCAGCTATGGAGGAAAAGCCTTGTAGGGGGAGACCATGCACTCTGTGTGGGTGTGTGTGTGTGTGTGTGTGTGTGTATGTGTGGGGTAAGCAGGCAGCCTTTTGTTGTACAATACCCACCCACCTGAGTGTTTGGAATTCGGGAACAACCGTGAATAGAAGTATAGTAGATTTAATTTTTCAAAAAAGCAGCATCTTTGGTTCTAGGACTTGAGGAATTTCTCTGGAGCAGCCTTGCTCCTCCCTCCTTGCGTCCACGCGCCCCGCTCTCCCTTTGATCTCCACGTACACTCGCATAGCGAGCTTACGTGCCGCGAGCTGGGCGATTTCTCTTCCTAAACAATACCCTGGGGGGTTTGCGAGAACGCCGCGGGCTGTTCCATGTGATGGGTCTACAGAGTGAGGTTATTACCCTCTGAAGCGAACTGATAAGCATTCCTACAGATCCGTCAAAACACAACATGACACAGGGGTGGAGGGGGAATGGTCTGATGTAACGCGGGGCAGCATTGTTGTACAGTATGGTACAGTTCAAGTCACAGAGGCCTACTCAAATTTTGTCAAACTAAATATACTAATGAAGCTCTGCTGCCTCATGTTCTTGATTTTAAATGGCCAGTCATTATTAGAGTTTCTTACTCAGACAAGCTGCGCAATGGAAAATAATTGCTTCTGTGGCATCTCCAATTATCCGTGGGGAGGATGGGGGCTAATTGCCGCACTAGGAACAAATGAATCAAGAAAAAAAAAAAAACAGGAGTGAATAATGGAATGTGAAAGGGTATACCCCACATAATTTAAATTCAAACGAAAAGTGTGAAAGTTAGTGTTTTGTCTTTGACGTCCTACTCTGCAATACTGTCACATGCGGGAGGCGTTCCACAGAAGTAACTTTCACATGCAGATTGAATTCCCCCAAGAGTAATTGGCTGATTGTTGATTGAATAATAATTCAAATTAAATCAAGAAAGCAAAGAGCCTGCCTTTATAAGCAAAAGGGAAAATTACTAAACGGCTCATCTGAAAATTAAAAATACCGAGCAAAACAGATACTAATAAGTCATATTTGGCAGACTGGTTAAATTACAACGGTTGGCTGAGGTTAACGTACAGCAACCAGACCAGATGAATGATTCGCAACCGAATGTTTTGCATCGCTAGTCTGGAGGCGAGAGGGACTCCATTTTTCCAACAGTTCGTGTCCAACATATCTTCTTCGCAGCCTTCGAAGAACGTGAACATCAAGCATGTGTTTGTGGTCACCGTTTCAGGTAGGCTGACTTTATGTTGAGTTTTTTTTTTAGTGACGTCCCACCCCACCTTTCTGGGTGTGTCCTGGCGGACGTGCAAAACCGATGCCGGTCACGCCAGCACGTCTTCACAATCAGGAAACTATGGTAGTGTGCATTTTAAACGTGGCACTCGAAGTCACAGTGTTCCAAAGAAGAACTAACCTAATTAAAAAAAGAAAACTAAAAAGCTGATTAAAACAGTAATTAAAAAGGAGCGAGAGGCACAGAGCCATGGTAAAGAATGTGTTTGACCCTAGGGTGGTTAGGGGGGATCCAATGAGAACTTACCTTGGTGACACTCACAAGATACAACCTCCTACTACCACAGGCTGTTTGACACAGGAGCCCCAGGGACTCAGGGAGAGCATGGTTCTGTTGGACTTGGGACATGCCAGCCCCCAGTAGCCGTGGCAAAACAGGGCCACCCATGGACAGTCTGAACTTTGCTATTACCCTTTCTCCTGTGTACACTTCCCAATAAAATATATATCACATTACTACCGTCTGTGAATTCATGCTTCTTTGCCATTTGTATACTGTATACACACACAAGTTCAATGATACCGAATTATGTTAACGAATACTGTACCGCCATGTGACAGCTGTAAAGAGAACGAATGGGGAAAAACTGCCTTCGTAAAGCAAAAACAAGCCTAATTTTTAATTTAATTTTTTTGTTTTAAGCTGCTTGTTAAAGTGGCTGCCCTTGCCTCTTAGACTCATTCAAAGAAATAGCGGCAAATGCACAGGCAGCGAAAATACCGCCATTACCGCACAGGCAGAATTTGTAAAAGTAAAATGAAATAGCAGGTTATGTGGCCTGATTTTTCAAACGATCACGGTGGTGTCTGTGGCCCCATGTGGTCCGGCTGCAGAGATCACAGCTAATTTATCATCACCTTAGCACCCCACCCCACAACTCGTTAACGCTCGTTTACAGGTGACAGGGCCTTTTGCCACTGAACCACTAAGTTTGAGAACACTGCACATTTAAACAGAGCTTTTCAACAACTTTTATTTCGTCCATGTATTTCTCTCTCTCTCCCCCTCCCTCCCTCCCTCTCTCTCTCACACTCACACACACACACACACACACACACACACACACACTCACACACTCCTCTGACATCTGCTGCAATCGTTCTGGACATTTCTCACCCATCGATAAGCTCCTGAAGTGTCTGCGTTTAAAATGCAATTTTAAAAACAACATTTAATGCTACCATTATTTCAATAACGATTATGTAAATGTTATAATGGCGCAAAGTTAATGGTGCAAAGCTCAAAATAGATAATGGTCAATATCTAGCCCTCTTAAAACACTTATTTATGCAATTAAAATAAAAACACTGAAAAAATATGTCCAACTTGCCCTTTGTGAGATGTCAGGTCATCTTGGCTGAATGGGGTGGAGCAGGGAACTGTGGGGGAGGGGGGGGGTTGTAACAGCTACATCACAATTACTGCAGCCAGTTTTAGAATACCTTAGCAATTTATCATCACCATGTCTGGAAGTCTGCAGCGATAACACTGATATACGAAAGATTTAAACACCTTACAATCCTACTAAGAAAAACATTTCGTCAGTAAACCTGGGATGGGTACAGGCCCCAGACTGCCCCCCCCCCCCCCACACGAGGTAAGCCAATCTTCAGAACCAACTGCTAAGGAAATGGACCAAACATTTTACAAGAAAATGACAGTTATAAAACCAGTGGCGGTTCGTGTGCTGTAGTCGCAGCGTTTTTCGACTGACTGGCTGAACTTCTGCTGACACAAAATTAACTCGTTTTCCCACTTTAGCGGGGATGAGGGAAAGCATTTAAATGGAAATATAGGAGAAAAGTGCACGAATAGTTTTTTTTTTCTCTTCTCCCTCCCCCACTTATAAAACTTCCCTCTCAGTGGGAACTGTGAGGAGGGCTGGTGATAATGACTTTGACTTAGTCCGACACAGACCAAAGAGCACGGGACAGTTTCGGCATGACAGGGGGGGAAAGCGGCGCCCATCACGGCAGCACTCCTGTCCTGAGTGCACCAGAGGCACTCCAGAGGATTGGATTAACGAGACAAAACCCGAGAATACAGATGAAGGTACCCTGTCTGACACCTGATGCTCTGTGGGCGGGTACATTAGGAGGGCGGGACTGGTTTCAGAAAAGGGGCCAATGGGAGCACACTGTCAGATTGACTGGGAGCGCTTTAGACACTGATTGGCTGGTCTACCTGTCACACACTGGTGAAGGAAAGAACGGTCAAGGCAAGAAGAGAAAGGAGAAAAGTAAACTAAGAACAAGGATTGATTGCAAAGAGTGGGCTAAAGGATATTTAAACACAAACCACAACAGAAAATGTACGTAAGAATAAGTGGTAAGAGGTATAGAAGGTCGGGTGTGAAAAGACTGGATTAGAACTGAGGGAGAGTGGGCAAGAGGAAGGAACAAAAAAGGAAAGGACACTGGGAAAAAAAAGAAGAAAGAAAGGGGAGAAGCTGGAAGGTAGCGGCGAGGAAAGCCAACACAGCAGGCGGAGGCGTAGGGAGATGGTGGAGCAGATAGCGATGCCGATACTATGGAGGTGAGGGGAGGTCTGTGTGACACAATCGCAAATTGGAAATCTGTGTTTCAATCTCGCTTCACTCCGCGGCGAGCCGCTTCACTGATAACGAGATGGGCTTAATTCCATTAAAAAAAAAACCATGGTGGTTCCTGAAGGTGCAGGATGGGACTTTCTGCTGACTCCGCCCAAGACGTTTGTCTTCATCCATTTCACTCTGCTTCCCACCCACTTCCACACCTGCCTGCCACTCTGCACATCTGTTCCTGTCTCCGTTTATTGCCACGCCTGTGTGTATGGAGCTACAAGCCTGTCGATTAATATCAGGCGGGAGCCAGAGGTTTTCCCAGTTTTCAACTCCCCCCTTCCTTGTGAATATACTTCTGAACCATCATTGTATGGCAAACCCAACACATATCTTGAAACACTGACAGGCATCCTTGTTCGAAGGTTGTGTCGTACAGTAGACGGACCAGCTGCCTGACAGCCAGGTTACATCACCTGGTCCTGTTCCTGCCAACATACAGCTGCTGCAGAGCCCTGTATGAAGTAAAACCCTCACATCGGCAACCTACAGGCAGCACGTCCCCTTACTGCATTAAACAGTTGTGCAGAACTTTGCATAGAATGTTCCTGACTGCTGGAAGGAAACAGGAGAGCATTTGAGCCTGTCACTACAAGACTGGCATCTTAAATCCCGGGTGAGCCCCTTGGCTTCTTACACTACAGTGTGTCAGTAGAACGCTCAACCTTGTAAACGTGAGGGTCACCAGCAGCACTTCTAGTGAACATGTGTTAAAGATGCTAAAACACAGTACGTGTGGAGGGTGCAAGGAGGGCAGTTTGAGACTCCAGAGTCCCGCTGGAGGGGGCTGCGGTCTGCTGCGCGGAGTCCTTTGGAAAAGAGCGAGTGTGCCTGGACGTGAAAGTAAACACTGATGGCTGAAGTCAGGATCAGAGCGCTGGCCTAATGAATTAATCAAGCAGTCATTAGATCGTATCTGCTGCAGAGAGCAAGCCTCTGCTTTTTATGTCAGGCGCTGAGCAAAAAATCCTGTGGGTGGTGGTGGAGGGAGGTCATAATACTGGTGTGGGGTAATGGTACTTAGAAGCGGCATCCCTGTCAGTCTGGAACAGCGAGTCATTCTAGCAGCTTAGCAAACATCGACCTCCCCCCTGTCATGGCAATGAAGTCAATTTAAAGAGTAAGAAAGGGCAGCGGGGGGGGGGGGGGGGGTGGGATTGAAAGAGGACACCAAGTGTTGACATTACTTAAGTGGTTTATCTGCAGAAGAGGGGGGGTTTTCATCACTGTCTCTGTGTTTTAACGGTAGGACTCTTCAAAACAGCGTTATGAATGCATGATTGGAGAAATGGTGGGACGAACATGACAGAGAGAAACGCAGAAGAATAACAATGACAGGACAGCAAGAGAGCTGCAAAGGTACAGAGTTACAGGAGGGCAGGAGAGGGTTACAGGAAAGAAAGGCAGAATTTAATACACAGGGAAACACAGGAGAGAGTTTCATGACTCAGAAGAAGAGTGTGAAGTTTCTAAAGATCAAAAACTGGTGTGAATGTAAATTTTGTCATAACATACTGCAGTCTGTATGAACTGTCATGCCATCAACGTCTACTTTTACCTATAAAAAGGGATTTACTTGTAATTTTCTCCTTAATGCTTCAGTGTAACCCAGGCGACTGAGTTGGAAGTGAGATGCTCTTGTTAAAGAACCGCTGGGTACCACTCCCACGTCCCTCCACTAACGTTGTATTCTAAGTTAACTCTTTTGTGATCTTCACTCCACAACAGCGAGGATGGTCTTCCATCCCAAGAAAAGCATCTGCAAATTTTATAGCCACGCCCACCCCGAGGCAGTCAAGACTCCAACTGCTCTTAGTGTACCGATGTTCACATAAAAATAAAACGTATGGATTTCTTCATGCGACCTTCTGCGGCTTTCTGAAGCACCAGCAGTTAGCAGTTTGAAATGCCTTACAGCAGAAAGGCCAACACCTGTAAAGGTGGCTAACTTGCAGGCACGGAGAAAGATGAGCCCAAAGCCATCTCATTCTGCTGTACAATTCGAGCCCAGCAGAACTCCAATTCCAGAGCCTGGCGTCGCGACCCACCGGGCCTCGTCGGACCTGATGAAAAGACTGAATGAAACGGACTGCGATTGATCCCGCATGCAATTTGCCCAGCCCATCCTGCTACCCCCCCCCCCTCCCGGCACCGTATGGCGAATGAGCACGGGCTGATGGTGATCGATCTGGAGCGTGATTTAAAACAGCCCTCGTCTCTCCTGTCGACGGAGCCGCTTGGAGATGAGAAGGAATAGGGGAAGATTGTTTGTACCCAGCCTCCATTCTCTTTCCACCCCTCTCCCCCCTCTATCCTTCTCAGTCAGCACACAATCTGAAAAAGACATATCTCCCACACTTCTCTTGGCTCTCCTGGGTCCCTCGTGTGCTTAATAGAGGCCAAGTAGTTTGACAAAAAAAAGATTAATATTCAGAAGCCTAACAGTCTACCACAAATATAATCTTAGGACACAAGTGCGTTTTGAAGTCGATGAGCCAACACTGAAACAAAAAAACAAAAAGTTAAACAGAAATTACACACAACAGTGTGACATGTGACAAACAACCTTTACTGTAGGTCTAAAAGGAAGTCCTGAAAAGGAAGCACCGATGGTGGAATCAGACCTGCTCGGCTTAACGTTGAAATTGCTGATGTGAACTCATGTGAAACCTGCGACCTTGGGCACCAAGGGCAGGAACGGGTTTTGAGGGCAATCCAGCCACAGGCCCTCTGCTGCCACGGGCAAGAGGGGCACAGCAGCGTGGGAAGGTGAGTAGAATGCCGTTACAAATGACTAAACGCTGGCTGTCAAAGGCCACGAGGGTAGGGCTGACGTGCCACCACGCAGCGCGGGTAGATCCGGCTGGGTCGTAGTGTAAATGGTCTTATTTTTCAAAAACACGGCTCGCCTTTATGATCCCCTGAGCGGGGTGAATGGGGCTGTGTAGAAACTCGCAAGATTCCCTGCAAATTAGCCTTTCACTGCGACACCGAGAGCATAATTGCCTCAACAGCTGCGTTTTTCCCAGTGACGTTCCTCAGATTGACGTTCCGGCTAAGCCCCTTTTAAACTGAGAGCAATTACCATTGAACCCCGGGCTCCCGCCTAAATGAATTGTGCTGAAATGAGCGTTTATTCTCTCCCTTTCATGCCGAGTGCGTTGGCAAAGGCGGCGTGGCAGCGAGAGAGAGTTGTCAGGTGGGTCGGTGCGTCGGGGAAATAAAAACCCCTCCGCAGAACGATCAAACAAGCCAGAGCGAGGCGAAAGAGGGAGATCAAAAGCAAAGAGGGAGGATGATGAAGACCGAGGTGTGAGGAAGAGAGAGAAAAAGGGCAGGTGAGAGGGGAAAAAATCTGCTTCTATTGACACAGGAGGCAAAGGAAGGGCAGAAGGACCAGAATCAGACAACATATAAAAATGCAGGCTCTCAAAGAATGGAGTCTGAGTGAGAAAACCTTCATCCATTCTTACCTTAAATTATATAACTGCAGAACTGATAGGCTTAGGCAACACAGAGAAACTCCTGTCAAGGTATTAAAGCCAGTTTTATTCTGAATCTGAATTTAAATTGAAGAGAGAGACGGATGGAGAAAAGAGGACACAGAAGAAGGAAAAGCTAAGAAAAGGGTGTTGTAGATGTCGGGATGGAGCGAAACGGGAAGGGGAAAAATGCAGAGAGTGGGGGGAGAAATGAGAGGAGGGTGAGATGGTCAGCAACTCCAGTTAGTGAGCGAGCGAGTGAGAGAGAGAGAGCCAGCCAGTAACGAGGCATTCTAATTCCAATCAATTTGCTGGCTCTAAATAATGCATGTGACACGAGCAGTGGGATGTTAACTCGTGCTAACTGACTGACCGCCGACAAAGACCGGTTGCACTCGGGAAGCGATCGTAACGCTCGCCTGTTTATACACTCATTCTTTCACATGCTCATCCATTCACAGATTTTAGTGCCACATTCGCGCTGCTGCATTCGCAAGCTTTCAGATGCTCCCCCCCCTCTCCCCATCACTGGACGATGTTTCTCCTTCTCCTTCAACATCCCGGTGCCGATGACATCTCACATGCCCCTGTAATGGGGGCGACGCTGCCCAGATTCAAACCTGGGTCCTCAGAGCCTGCTCAGAGTTAGCAAAAGGATTGGCCGACTGAGCTAAAGGCCCAAGTCACTCGCTCGGGGGTTCTAATCAGATTCTTTTCCTGGCTCCCAGGGGACGCTCACTGTACCAGTCCACACTCCGCTACATCTCTTCCTGACTCTGATGCCATGGACATAATGTTCCAGTATCCCAGCCACAGGGGAAGTGATTTCATACTTTCCACGCCTGTAAGTGGCCAGTTTAAGTGCAGCTTTCCAGTCATGGAAAACGGGAAAAAAGATTACACACACACACACCCCAGCAGTAACATTACGACTACCTGCCTAATACTAGGTCCCACTTTTGCCGCCATAACAGCCCTGACCTGTCTGAGGCGTGGACTCCACTAGACCTCTGAAGATATTAAGTGGTGTCTGGTATCAATCTGAAGCTGTCAGTAGCAGATCCTTTAAGTCCTGTAAGATGTGAAGTGACCAGATGGATTGGACTTGTTTTTCCAGCACATCCCACATATGCTCGATTTCACTGAGGTCTGGAGAATTCGGAGACCAAGTCAACACCTCGAACTCATTGTTCCTCAAACCATTTTTGAACCATTTTTGCAGAATGGCAGGGCACATTATCCTGCTAAAAGAGGCCACTGCCATCAAGGAATATAGTTTCCACGAAGGGGTGTACTTGGTCAGGAACAATGTTTAGGTAGGTGGTACATGTGAAACTAACATCCACATGAATGGCAGGACCCAAGGTTTCTCAGCAGAACATTGCTGAAAGTATCCCATGGCCTCTGCCGGCTTGCTGTTTTCCCATAGTGCATCCTGGTGCCATCTCTTCCCCAGGTAAGTGACGCACACACACCTGGCCATCCATTTGATGTTAAAGAAAATGTGATTCATGAGACCAGGACACCTTCATCCATTGCTTCATGGTCCAGTTCTGATGCTCACATGCCCACTGTAGGCACTTTTGGAGGTGGACACAAGTCAGCATGGGCACCCTGACCAGTCTGCAGATACACAGCCCCATACACAACAAACTACGATGCACTCACACCTTGTTCTCACACCTTTCTGGCAGACCCAGCTTTAACTTTCCAGCAGTTTGAGCTACTGTAGCTCTCCTATTAGATCAGACTACACTGGCCAGGCTGCACTCCCTGTGTGCATCAATGAGCCTTGGCAACCCATGATTCCATCATCAGTTCACCGGTTTTCCTTCTTTGGACCCCTTTTGGTAGGCCCTGACCTGCAGACTGGGAACATCCCACAAGAGCTGCAGGTCTGGAGTTGCTCCGTTCCAGTGATCTGGCCAACAATCTGGCCCTTCAAAGTCACTGAAATCCTCACACTTGCCCATTTATTCTGCCTCCAACACATCAGCATCAGGGACAAAATGTTCACTTCACTGCCTAATATATCCCACCCACTTCCAGGTGCCCATCAAGTTATATACTTTACATAAAACTGTGTCGGTCCTGTTCTCTGCCTTAGGTTTACTTGTTTGCACTGTCACAGTACTGGCTGTTTTATAGCACCATTTGCTGCAGTAGTATTTTTGTATAACCTATTGCGTTTCCCCTTTGTGATATTTTCTGTAGCACATGGTGTCCTGGGGAACTTTGTTATGTTTGACTGTATACAGCTGAGATGATGATAAAACCACTGTAATGTTATGGCTGATTGCTGTATATAGCACAAGGACACGCAGTAACGCCACCAAACACCAGCTCTTACCGTTAAAACATCCATTTCTGACTTTGTACCAACGTGTGTGCGTATGAAAGCAAGAGAGCCATTTTCATCCCCTCAAACTCAGAGGACACCAAAACGGACCCTAATTAATGCGCTTGTGTGCTCGCGCGCGTGTGTTTGCACCGCTGTTTTGTGCCCGTTTCCTTTGCTCAGAGGCCTCTGAAAGCGACGCTGATTAATGCGCTCCTCCCCGCGCGTACGCGTGTGTTTGCGGTACCGCTTTCTCGAGCCGGCTTGCTTTGAAGCAGACCTTGATTAACGCAGTAACTTCTGTGCGCACGTGTGACTCCGCACAATACTGCCTATGTGAAGTCAAGAGCGTCTCAAGCATCCTCTCTGGATCATTATTTGGTGTGTGTGTGTGGGCGCGTGCGTGTGTGTGTATGTGTGTGTGTGAGAGAGAGGAATTCCACTACTCCCCTCCTGCTCCCAGCATGCCTTGCAACTACAGTTCACCTAGTCTGCTCAAGGAGAGAGGATTCTGAAGGTGTTCAGGAACTTTAACTCTGGGGGGTGTGGGGTGGGGGGAAACTGCCCCTGTGGTGTGAAAAAACAAAAAGGGGACCTTGTTGGTTCTACAGTTGGGGCAAAAACTGGCAGTGACATTCTGAAGTTCATAAGCTTTTGTCAAAGGGAGTTTGTTTGCAAAAGATACAGAATGTTCTGGCTGCTTTAGGAAAACCAACTGAGTCAGCACCAGCTGGCTGTTTTGCATCTTAGTCCCCCAACACGGGCGAGGAGACGCGCACGTTCATACAAGCGCGCGCGCACGCGTGCACGCACAGACCAAACCTCTATTTTTAATTCCATTTCTGCTGACTGCCCTCGAAGTGGGCAGAGACAGATACGCGCGTTTGATTTTGGCTGCGGCCTCATGCTGGATTCCGCAGAGGGAGGTTAAATGAGACACTGCTAAAACCTCTTCAGTGGGAGCTGCGCGTCCTTGTTTCTGGTACCCAGCCGCTAAAGCTGTGATTTGGGCAGACGACTGCACGGCACCGTCCCTAACTAGCATTTTACAGTCAATAGCACCTTGCTGAACACGCCTACAAAAGGTATAATTGAACAGCTAATGAAAGGTTCCCCGTTCCAACCCTTTGTTTCATCGCATCTAAAACGTTGGCCAAACGTTAGCCCGGCTGACAGACCGGCTACGATACGCAGTGTGGTGGATTTGGCTCTGGCACGATCTGACAAAGTAACAGTTTGCATTGCTTTTCACCGGCTGTCTGTCAGCTTCTCCCCCACTTGACAGAAACACATTAAAAGCACTGCCTTCCTCACTTTTTATTTTTCGCTGACATTTACATCCAGGTGGACCCACAAAGCACACCATTTGTGAGATGCACCGTTTTTTCCTACCGGGCCAATCAAAGTCAAGGCAACCTTGGTTGTCTGTGAACGTCTGAGGGATTCAAAACCATCATGGCCCAGTAGGAGAGTGGACTGCTCCGGATGTACATTGATCCAGCCTGTAGCAGACTGTTAAAGAAAAAAATCATCACACCAGGCTGACCGAGGTCAATTTCGCCAACTCTGCTACACGCTGACATTTTCCACAATAAACCGAAAGCAGACCAACCACACACACACACAGACGCAAACACACACTAGAAGGATTGATCTATGTCCAGGATTCCAGATGGACTTGGGTTCAAACACCAGGAAGAATCCCCATTCTTACCACTACATGGCCAATAAAATGGAACAAACTTCAATTAGTTGAACAAGTTATGGCCTCGGAAAAACTGTTCTTCTGATATTATGTGATTAAATTTTGTTGTCCTCTTTCAAGCACAATATGGTGTAGGAACATTTACACAGCTGTCACCAGGCCCCATGTCTCAGCCCTGCTCTACCATTTGGAGGATGTCATCCCAGTAGGAGGCTACCTAAAGGTCAATATCCAGTACCCCTTAATGGCGTTTCTATTCAAACCAGCACTCACTGTGTTTTACGGTCAGAAACGGCCACTCTGCTGCCTTGTCTTTCTTCAAAACGTGTCTTCTCCTGCTGAAATGTACACCATCTTGCTCTATTACCAATCTCCTGAGTCTTGCCTCACAATACACAAGAAAATAAACATTTTCCCTCTTTGAACTTTCTTTGCAGGGAGGGGTTGTTCTGGCCATTCATTAATTATGCAGGAATTAGAATTTTTGAATCAAGCTTCAAAAAGCAAAATGGGAACTTTGAAAACGCTGCTAAAAATGCTTCTCTCTCTCTTTAACAATATAATAAAATATGAATTATAAGCATTTCTAATTAATAAAAACAAACAGAGGAAAATATAGACAAATGAGCATTACAATATTAAGAAATTAGCATGCAGAACAATTCCAGCAGAAACGGCGAGTAGCGAATGAGACTTCCTGCGCCGGAGCCTCCGTGAACATCTGAACGAATTTTAGATGGGAACGCGGCGCCCGCTCTCACGGAGGCCTTGGATCTCCCATGGGAGAGCTAATGATAAACAGGGATGAAAGGTGCGGCAGGAAAGAAGGAGGTTTTCCAGGAGGTGAGGGTCTCGAGGAGGAGCGTGATGGTTTCCACGGTGAGTGTGAAGATCTCTCCGGGGAGCGCAAGGGATTTGAAGTGTTGTCCCAAGGGAGAGACAGGCTTTGTGGAAAAGAAAATCCACAGGTAACTTTTTTTTTTTTTTTGCATAAACATGAGAAACTTAGGATATCGAGTGCCGACACTGATGCCATTCATTTTTAGGGTTAAAACATCCATCCGTTTCACTATGTGCTGCACTGTGGTACAGAGGAGGTGCGTTAGATTGAAAAGAGAATGTCAGTCAGTGGAGGAGAGCTGGGAGACATGGGGTGACGTAGCCAGGGCGATACTGACCTCCTAATTCACCTGAAGGGAATGCAAAAAGGAAACGCTGAGGAAACCCACAGAACTGCAAACACAGGCATTGAAGAAGTAAAAGGCAGCGACAACCCAACAAGGCAACTACAATCCCAGAGTTGACAGGGCAACACCACCCAGTGTTATACCCGCAACCCGGGAGGGGGCAACACCACCCAGTGTTATACCCGCAACCCGGGAGGAGGCAACATCACCCAGTGTTATACCCGCAACCCGGGAGGAGGCAACACCACCCAGTGTTATACCCGCAACCCGGGAGGAGGCAACACCACCCAGTGTTATACCTAGAACTCGGGAGGAGCTTTTACCCATAACACTAGAATTAACAACAGGAAAAAAAAAACACCCCTTTACACACAATACTGCAAGTAAGAAGTGATAACACCACCCATTCAGCCATAATCCTATAACTGCCAGGAGATAACCCCACCCAGGCACCCATAATCCCAGGATTGACAGGTGATAACACCACCCAAACAGTATTAAACCTGGACTGACAGGCAATAGTATCACCTGTTCAACCTTTACGCTAGAACTGACAGGTAGCAACAGCACTCGAAGAAAATACGAAGTTAGCAGAGGGGGGGGAGAAAAAAACAATACTGTACTACAGTTATACTACACAGAGACAGAAGCAGCCCCACACAAATTTAACAACTCTGAAATACAGCTCAAACAGCCAGGTCAGCAGTTCCAGAATTACAACATTACTGATTTATTTCACTTTTTTTATCACATTTATGTGAAAGAAAATGAAGTTCTATTAAAACGAAATTATCCGCCCAGCAGGCAAGACAAGGCCTGTTGTAATTGGCCGTTCATCACAAAAAAAAAAGTTGACTTAGCTCATCAAGCAGTAAAATATTAAGACTTCTCCTGTCCATTGGTTTGCCTTAAGACTAACCACAGATACAGGCATAAAAACACACCGACGCACAGCGCGATTTAAATATGTAAAGAAGGTGACAGAAGGTGACCAATGAGGATTTAAATATGTAAATGAGGTGACAGAAGGTGACCAATGAGGAAACGTGGAAACTCAGCATACTCCTCTATACATATCTAAAGGGCCGCATTTCCACTTATGACATGTTGCTATACAACATCAGACAAAGTGCCAATGTCACATCGAAGAAAAAGACTGAACGAGTGACAGTTCTTTAACCAGGCATGCTGCAAAACGCAACCGCCCTATAAGAAAAGTGCAAGTCTTGGAGGTCACATTCTTTGGCCACAATATGGTGGTAATGCGTCGTGAGATTTTACCGTTACTAAGATACACGTGGGTATCTGACAGATGTCAGGAAAAAGAGGCTCTGAACATTGGTGTCACGTTGGAGACGCCCGGTAAAGATTAATGAATCGCCAATTCACTACAGCGAGGACGATACGGCCGGGAAGTAAAGGCAGCCCTGCGTTTTTATTTCATTGTTTCAACACTGGCAGCTCATGATTTATTTAGAGGCAGGAGGACGGTATGCAAGGCTGTTTTTGCACGGATCCTGCCACTCTTTTATGTTTGGGGTTTTTTCTTTTTTTACCCACTAATGAGACATTTTCCGGTCACTTCACACAATTATCCACCCAATCCAATTCTCCTCACACAAGTGACTGGCTGTGAAACGAAGTCTTCCATCTCATTTTCTAGGTTACTGTTTACAAGAAACTTTCTTTTCACATTCATTTGTTAAGTAGCTGCTGGGGGTGGGGGGGTGTGAGAAAAAAAAAATCAGCTACCCAATTGTACGAATCGCCTACATGTTTATGAACTTTTCAAACATATGATGTTCATGGCTGTCCCTTTAGCACACTGGACCTTATGACCTCATCTATGCTTCATGTCACGTGACTTTACTTGACACCTGACTGTGACTGTATGCAGGTGTGACTTTGTACAGACACCCTTTTAATTCTTTGTGCAAGTCTTTTGTATTTTAGTCAATCCTAAAGGTATGCTACATTCACAAAAGGCATGTTGAAGAGGCTCGGACAGTCCACCGGCACACGCGTGTGTGTGTGCACGATTTCAAAAGCAATCTATGGCAAATAGTATTCTGCCAAGCTCATTTTAGTGAAAGAGGAGGATGTTCTGCTTAACTCTTGTAGTCCTCTCAGTCAGGGTAAAACAACTTTCTGCCTCAAGAGTTTGTCCCGTGGGTTAAAAAAAAAAAATCCCAAAGATTCTCACCTGCCACAGCTGGTAACTCTGCTGTTCATCCGTCTGTAGGGACACTACCTCCTCTTACCTGCATCAACGGTAGTAAAGGACAAACTGACATTATCTTAATAAGGAAATAAAAACCTGACACCAAAAAAAGACAACTTAATCCTTTTGTGCTCATTTAAAAAATTTTAACCGAGGCTGGTTTTCATGGCAAGCCTGCCAGTTTGCCGGTGGGCGGTTAGGGATCCTTTCCCCCCCCCCCACGCAAAACCTGACAAGCCCACGTCTCTCTGGTGGGTTTGTACTTCTGGCACGAGCTGTACGGCGCCGAGAAGCTTCCCGCCCCAGCCTTGGGGGAAGGAGGCTGTTCACACAAACAGACGGAAGAGAAGGGATGCACTCCCCGGTGGTGCTGTCACTGCAGGGCACCTGAAAAGCCCGCCTCTTATGTTCTGGCTGGAACCAGAGAAGACACACTTTAGTACTCTGTCTGTGCCCCCCCCCCCTCTCCTCAGGTGTATGAGGAAGACTTTCCTCCAGCAGTTTAACCCTCTGCTCCGCTTTCACAGCGACACAATGTGACCCACCGCGGACTTCAGCTGCCCGTCCAGCCTAAGACCGGTCCCTCTTTGATCTTTGTTCCATCTTCATCTTAAGGCCAGACGCCGACTCTGAGCCATTGTGCTGACATATATTTACAAAGCGACGCCTCTGTCGGCACAAGTCACTAACTCAGTGCGTCTGTTCTATCGTTAACTCCCCGTTCCTTCGCTGAGAGGCGCGTGTTCTCCTCCATATTTACAATTACGAGGTTACTGGTAATGCTGATGTTATGCTGCGTTTTAGATCAATAGTAGGCACAGCTGTCTCGTAATTGTAATTATGCTGTATGTTTTCCCGCTGTCGCGCGCGCACGCACATAGCATCAACAGATTATTGTCACCTTTACGACGCATTATTAAAATGTCCCACTTATTTGCTTTCAACGCAAACGTCACACGTTACATACTTTCAAACAACCCAAAACATTAACCGTGGATGCACGAACACAGCGCAAACGCACAGGTTATAAGCCAGCGACAGAAATGCATACACAGTAAAGGGCAATCGCATACACACTTCTATGTACCGAGCCCCTCTTTCACACACACACAAGGCAGCGCAGAGGAGGATAAACACGCGCTTTATTAACATGCCGGAGAAAGACAAGCTGTTAACAGCCACGGGCACGACCCTTTTGTGGATGTGATCGTTCTTACTATCGCCCTTCTGTTTTACAGCAAACATTTATTTTGTGGAGACGTGTTTAGTGTATCAAATGCTATTAATTAACATCGGCTGCCGAACCAGTCAGTTTCAGCACGAATCCAGCGTTACTGCAGACCCAGTAAGCACACATAAGCAGCAGGTTAAATTTTTGCATTTATTCGCACCGCGGTGTGGGTACATATCGGATACTCTGTGGTTCTCCGAAAAGTCAAATAGAAAGGGACGTTCGCCATCTGCTCGAACTCAGTTTGAAGAACTAGATTTCCTCCTCCTTTTCTCCCCACCTTTAAAGTTTAAGTGTGGCTATGTTTTTATGATAGGTTATTAAATTCAAATATAGCATTTAAAAAATAATTTCAATAATCAAACTCTTCAATTTTATACGCGTATAGATTATGTATAAGACGCAGTGTTCACTTTTAACACACCGACAGAAAACGGCTTGCTGGCCAGCGAAACACACTTTCAATCCGGTGCACCTATAGAGTTGAACTATATAATGCTGTTACCAACATATCGCGCGCACGAGCCCCATGAAGCGTTTCCCATCAAACAAATTAATCCATCAAGTCAGTACGAGCCATCGACTGAGATTTTACAATTGTAAAAAGCAGAAGAACAGCTGCAACATCGCGTTTGGAAATCGGGATGAACGTAAAGCGCAGCTGCGGTATCCTTTAACAAAAACCTTTCGACCTCGCGTACCGCCCACTTCGTGCATTATTCCAGAATTTAAACATTTACCTTCACATGCCAGCAGCAGAGACTTAGAAGTTTCTCCTCTTGCCTCTCTTGTCTGTTGCTTCTGACAGAAGCGGAGTCAAATAAGAACAGGAGAGACGCTGTTATCGGCTCTCCCGCCCCCCCTTCCCTTTAATAACATCACTGTCTTAAATTCTCTCGTCACGTTCTCGCACTCTTTTCGCCCTCACTCTCTCTCTCCCCCGATTCATTTCTTATATTTCCGGCGAATAAACTTGCAAAGACGTTTCTTGCAAATGATGGTTATTCACACCGCATTCAGCATCTATACATCGTAATCTACATCAATACTATAAGCCTTAACACGATATTTGTACCACGATTGCGTTATGAAGTCGTTTTTGTCGTTGATATTACGTGCGTCTTTCGGGATATTTAAAAACTGAATGCCAAAGTTCCCACGGAAACATGTGAGGTACGCAGTGACCGCTGATCAGTCAAGCATCACAGTTACAAAGTAATGTCATCTCAAGGAGAACACGGGATATTACGAGCCCGAGAGATCTGACACTTCTACTTTTTATGGTCTCTGGTGTGACCGACGCGCTGGTAGTTCTCTTGTTGGTTTTGTGTTTATTACTGCATGGTGAAATGCAACACAGCGTGTAAGATGGAGTGACAGCTGCGTCCAGAATGAAAGGGCGAGGAACGGTGCGCTGTTCAGAACGGCACAGTATAGAACGGCACGACCCAGAACAGCGCAATACAATGTTCAGAACAGCGCAATACAATGATCAGAACAGCGCAATACAATGATCAGAACAGCGCAATACAATGTTCAGAACAGCGCAATGCAATGTGTGGCACTTCTTTGTATGTTTTCCATCGCTCCTGGCTGTCAAAAAACACCCCCCCCGTCCCCACAGATCCAGATGATGTTATAGATTTGGAACAGAATGAAATACTGTAACTGCACGAGCTCTCGTGTGTGTGTTTATATAAATTCTTCGCCCCCCCTCCCTTTGGCTATGGCAGTTTACGGCTTTCTGCTATGGGAGCATCCATCTTCATGGCGTGTCACATTATCTTTATGGGAATGTCTATACACAGTCCAAATAAGCATGCCTCTCAGTCGTGTTTCCAACGCTCTTCCTGCGTCGACTGAAAACTGGTTGTGAGATCGCATGCCAGCCACTAGGAGTTGGTCCGTGCACCTGGCCAACTGCTTTGAGTCCTGCATTTGTTTTTCAAACGGTCGTGGATGGAAAATGTGGGAGACAGAGACAAAACGAGCTGGGGATTAAGGAGGTGTGCGGGGGAAAGGTTTTGCGTGCAGCTGCACGGGAGCGTGAAACTGCACGCGCAGTAAAAGAGGACAGAGGTTAAACTTGCATGGCCGCATGTGTTGCGCTGTCCCTGGACATAGGCGATGCCTCCGTGTCTGTAAGATCAAATGCACCTCCATGAAGGTCAAGGCCGGGACCAAAGCTCCGGGGCCACTCATCTCACCCTAGTGAATTTGTGGCGAGATAAATTTCCCTCCATTCTCGCATCCTTCACACTGTCTTCCGTTTCTAACAAGCCCCTCTTTCATTTGGTATCAAGCGCCAAAGCTCCAGTTGGTTTTGTCATAATCGCAAATATACGTTCGTGTCGGAGAACAAACGTACGTGCGTGAGCCATGAGCGGACCGAAACTCTCTCGGGCTATAGCTGCCGCGACGCAGCCGAGTACCCGCTGTTTAACCATCATCGCCTATGTGGCGCTCGCTATCCACCTCAGACACTGTCCCGCTGTCCAGTTCCCGCTCCATCTTCTGGCCCATCTCAGTGGATTAACTACTCTGACCGCTAACAAACCCGTGTCCCAGCCCTGGGCAAAGCAATGCGGTTGCTCGCTAGGTGAGTGCGTGTGGGCGTTTGTGAGCACAGCCGTCTTTACTAACATGCGGGCATGCATACGCTAAGTTATAAAAACGCGTATGATAATTAAAGTATGTGAGCGTATATACAGTATGGGACAAAACTTTTAAGAAACATCTCAAAACAGATGTCATAATAAATACCCAATGGACTAATGCCTTTAAGCAAGTTCATGGACGTACTTAAAAAAAACACATGCGCGCGCGCGCGCGCACACACACACACACACACACACACACACGGTGCCAAAATCATTATGAATTATTGTTAGTATGTAGTAAGGAATTATAATGGTGCATAACTGAGAGCTAAATCTCTAGAAACACAGCAGTGCAAAACTTCCACCTGGTACATGTTCACTTAGCACATGATAATGAGAGACCCATGCCAAGCACTGCAAGTCCACATGAACTTCTCCATCCGAGTGAAAACTGATGAAGTAAGTGAGGGGGCACGCTGACACACACACACCCCCTCGCCCAAAGACACAAACACACCTATCCTTGCACACACACAGCATGCACATACCCCTCCATATACGCACATACACATACACGCTCATACACACCCCCCCACAGGCACACACACACACACACACACCCCCTCAGACACACCCCCCACACACACCCTGTAACACATACACATGCTCATGCACACCCCCCCACAGACACACACACACCCTCAGACACACCCCCATACACACGCACACACACACCCCCCACACACACCCTGTAACACACACAAACGCTTGCCTGCTCTTATCTCTCTCTCCAGCACTCCTTTCCTCCTGTTTATCTCCCTTCTCTTTCTCCCTCCACCAGATGGCTGACCCATCTGCTCTGTCGTTCTCTGCCTCTCTCCCAGCCCCCCCCCACCCCCACCCCTCTTTCCTCTACTCGCCGATACTTGAAGTAGAATTCCCAAATTGTTCTAAATCTGCTGTCTTGTGCATCCACGGACGCCTTGTCCATTAAGGCTGCTGTCCAGTGGGTGTATTAAATCCTGCATTCTCACTGTCTTTGCTCTCCGTGCATCATTAAAGCGCCTCTCCTGGGCCCGCACTTCCTTTATCCTCCTCTTCCTCTGTGCCCATCTTTAATTCTCCGTGTTCAGTATCATCCCCTCTATAAACGCCGTGATAACGTATCACACATTTGAGAGGATAAGTTTTTGTTTCCTCTTGGCTCAAGTCCTATCTGGGGTAATACCCTGTGATAGACAAGGCTGGGTCCGTGTGTGTGTGAGTGTTTGTATGTGAGCGAGTGCATGTGCCAGTGTGTGTGTGTTTTTGTGTCTCTTTTTTTGTGGGTTCATCTGTGTGTGGGTGGGGGGGCACTTGTCATAGAAGATGCTGAACACCTCAAACACTCCCTCAGCCATGTGCTCAAAAGCACATTAAGCAGCAGGAAGACAGCGCCAACAGTGGGGGGGGTGTAGATCGATTCTGAGACCAGACAGCAGAAGTGGAACCAGGGGGCCCTGAGGGAGACGGCGGAAGCCATGGGCTTACCTGAGGAAGACCATTGCGTTAAGGAAGGCATGGATCATCCGTTAGGGTGATTCAAACAGCTATGTCCATAAGTTGATGATTCAAGAGCTGGAGTGGAGTTTGCCATTAGCAGGTAGCAGCAGGCCTGAGGTTTGGCTCATGTTCTCCAAGCCCAAGGCAGAAATAAGCCCAAGAAAAAGAATCAGCAGTAAACACAATGAGTGGCGTCAGTGGTGAACAGCGGTGAACAGCGGTGAACAGACACATCCTTGCTTACATGTGCTGAGTAATTAGGCTACCTCCATGTTCCTGTGTGCTCGTGTCAAAGCTGACTGTTGTGCACTTTGTGTGTGTGTGTGTGTGTGGGGGGGGGGGTTAAACGGAGGCAGGCCTGGTCAGG